>JARBHB010000426.1:0-13144 GCA_029891345.1 Dryococelus australis | reverse complement strand
TGTATCTCATTTGTCTTTTTTGGGAATTTTTAAAATTACAAAATTTTAAAAGGGGTTTTATGGTAAAATTTCCCAATACTTCAAAGAAGTTCGCATGAAAAACTAATTGCCCTTTTCAAAAATGAAAATAACTACGATTTGTTTAAGAATGAGGGACAACAGTTAAATTTCAGCAAAATAGAACACATGTATCTCTTTTGGTTTTTTGGGTATATTTATTAAAAAATTTAAGTGTTTGACTACAATTAAATATCTTTAAGTTACATAAAACTTTTGTCCTTACAGAATGTTAAAAACACGTTTTGCTTAAATAGCAACAGTTCAATTCAGCTATAAAAACCATGTACCATTTGTCGTTTTTGGATTATTTATTAAAAAACTTTAAAGTGTATGATCAATTAAATATTTAATAACCATGTAATATTGCCCTTTAAAAAGATGTAATAAACTACGTTTGCTTAGAATGATGAAAAAGTTCATTTCACTTATAAACACATGTATCCTTTGTCGTTTTGGGATATATTTATTACAAACTTTAAAGTGTTTTAACAATTCATTACTTAAAGTTTACCCATTATTTATTGTATTACAGAAAGTATAACTACGATTTGCTTAAGAGTGACAACGTTAATTCAGCTATAGAACAAGTATCCATTGTCGTTTGGATATATTTTATTCAAATTTTAAATTGTATGAAACATTCATAATCTAAGAACGCATGAAAACTATTGTTTACAGATTGTAATAACTACGTTTCTTAAGAATGATTACAACGTTCAATTCAGCTAATAGAAACATGAACCATTTGCGTTTTGGGATATATTTATTCAAAATTTTTAAAGGGGTTTGAAAAATTCAAAACTTTAGAAGTACGCATAATAATTGCCTAAAGAATGTAATAACAACTTTGCTTAAGAAGATGACAACAGTTCAATCTGCTAATTAGAACATGAAATCCATTTGTCGTTTTGGTATATTTATTAAAAAACTTTAAGTGTTATGTACAATTAAATCTTCTAAGAAGTACTTCTTATTGTCCTTAAAAGAAGTAATAACACGATTTTAAAAATGATACAGTTAATTCAGTAATTAGAACACATGTACCATTTGTCGTTTTTGGGATAAAATTTATTACAAAACTTTAAAGTGTTATGACTACAATTCAATACTTCTAAAAGTACGATTAATAATTGTCCTTACAAGAATGTAAAAACCCGGATTTGTAAGAATGTGACAACAGTTCATTTAGCTAATAGAACACATGTATCTCATTTGTGTTTTTGGGATATATTTATTATAAAACTTAAAGTGGTATGCTCAATTCATACTTCTAAGAAGACGTGTTGCTAATTGTCCTTACAAGAATGTAATAACTACGTTTGCTTAAGAATGATGACAACAGTTCATTTCAGCTTATAGAACAATGTATCTTTTGTCTTTTTTGGGGATTATTTATTAAAAATTTTTAAAAGTGGTATGGTAAAATTAAAAACTTAAAAAGAACGCAGTAACAAATTTCCTTACAAAATGTAATAACTCGTTTTGCTTAAAAATGATGCAACATTTATTTCAGCTAAATAGAACACATGTTTCATTTGTCTTTTTTGGGGGATATATTTATTAAAAATTTTAAAAAGGGTATGTCAATTCAATACTTTCAAAAGAAGTGGGTTTTTAAATTTGTCCTTACAAGAATGTAATACTACATTTGCTTAAGAATTGAAACTTTCATTTCAGCAAAATAGAAAAACATGTATCTCTTTTGTCGTTTTTGATTTATTTATTCAAACTTTAAAAGTGGTAGGGGCTAAAATTTTAATACGTCTAAGAATTCCCGTGTAAAAAATTGCCTTACAAAAATGTATAACTAGATTTCCTAAAAATATCAACATTCTTTTTCATAATAGAAACTGTACTATTTGTTTTTTTGGGGATATATTTATTAAAAATTTTAAATTTAAGGTTTACAATTCAATAAAAAAGAAGTACGGTGTTGCAATTGTCCTTACAAGAATGTAAAAACCGATTTGCTTAAGAATGATGAAAAACGTTCTTTCAGCTTAATAGAACACATTACTCTTTGTCGTTTTTGGATATATTTTTTTACAAATTTTAAAAGTTTAGGGCTACAATTAATAATCAAAAAGTTCGCATGAACAAAATTGCCTTAAAAGAAGTAAAAATCTTTGCTTAGAATAAGGCAACAGTTCATTTCGTAAATAGAACACATGTATCTCATTTGCGTTTTTGGGTTTATTAATACAAAACTTTAAAGGGGAAAATTTCCAATTCAATATTTAAAGAAGACCTTTTCAAATTGCCCCTTAAAAGAATGTAAAAACTCGTTTGCAAAAGAAGATGAAAACAGTTCATTCAGCAAATAGAACACTGTATCTCATTTGCTTTTTTGGGATATTTTTTTACAAAACTTTAAAGTGTGGGGGTAAAATTTTCAAAACTTTGAATTCGTGTTTAATTGTCCTTACAAGAATGTAATAACTCATTTGCTTAAGAATGAGACAACATTCATTTAGTTTAATAAACCCCTTTTAATTTTTGTCTTTTTTGGGGAATAATTTATTAAAAAAATTTTAAAGTGGTAGGGCTAAAATTTTCAATACTTAAAGAATTCCTGTAAAAATTGTCCTTACAAGAAGAAATAACTACGATTTGCTTAAGAATGAGGGGGCACAGTAAATTTCAGCTTATAAAACAATGTATCTTTTTGTCGTTTTTGGGATTATTTATTACAAAACTTTAAAGTGGGGTCAATTCAATACTTAAGAAGCGGTAAAAAATTTTCCCTTACAAGAATGTAAAACTCGATTTGCTTAAGAAATAAAACCCCTTTTTATTCCTAATAAAAACCAGTATCTCATTTTTTTCGTTTTTGGGTTATTTATTAAAAAATTTAAAAAGTGTAGGGCTACAATTAAAACTCTAAAAATTTGTGGTCAAATTGCCCTTCAAAATTTTAAAAATGATTTGCTTAAAATGTGCAACAGTTAATTCAGTTTAATAGAAACATTTACTCATTGTCGTTTTTGGATTTTTTTATTACAAAACTTTAAAGTGATGGTACAATTAATACTTCTAAAAAACGCTTTTAATTGTCCTTACAAAAAATGTTTAACCGTTTGCTTAAGAAGATCAACAGTTCATTCAGCTTAATAAAAACACATTTCTCATTTTTCGTTTTTGGGATTATTTTTTAAAAACTTTAAATTTTGGGCTCAATTCAATATTCTAAAGCGATGAAAACTAATTGTCCTTAAAAAATGAATAACTCGATTTGCTTAAAAGAAGGGAAAAAAAACATTTTTAGCTAAATAGAACACATTATCTCATTTGTCGTTTTTGGGATTTTTTATTAAAAAACTTAAATGGTATTCAATTCAATATTCTAAAGAACGCTGTCTAATTGTCCTTACAAATTAATAACTACGATTTGTTTAAAAATGATGACAACAGTTAATTCAGCTAATGAACACATTATCTCTTTTTTCTTTTTTTGGATAAATTTTTACAAAATTTTAAATGGTAGGGTTTCATTTAAATATTTTAAAAGAAACGCGTCTAATTGTCTTACAAGAATGTTAAACACGTTTTTCTTAAGAAGATGACAACAGTTCATTTAGTAATAAACACATGTATCTATTTGTCTTTTTTTGGGGTATATTTTTTAAAAACTTTAAATTTGGTAGGGCTACAATTAAATCTAAAAGCGCATGTAAAATTGCCCTTACAAGAATGTAAAACTCGTTTTTAAGATATAACAACAGTTCCATTCAGCTAATAAAACACATGTATCTCATTTGTTTTTTTGGAATATTTATTAAAAATTTTAAAAAGTTTTATTAAATTCAATATTTCTAAAAAGTCCGGTTTTCTAAGTCCTTACAAGAATGTAAAACACTTTTTTAATGATACAACGTTCATTTCAGTTTAATAAACACATTATCTCATTGTCTTTTTTTGGGGATATATTTTTTACAAATTTTAAGTTATTTTTCAATTCAAAACTTTAGAAGTGCTGTCTAATTGCCCTTACAAAAATGTAATAAAACGATTTGCTTAAAATAGGGGCAACAGTTCAATTCAGTAAAAGAACACTGTATTCATTTGCGTTTTGGGTTATTTATTAAAAAATTTTAAATTTTTTTTGGGCTCAATTAATACCTAAAAAGGCATTAACTAATTTCCTTACAGAATGTAAAACTCGATTTGCTAAAAATTTGCAACAGTTAATTCAGCTAATAAAACACTGTATCTCATTTGTCGTTTTAAATTTATATTTTTAAAAAAATTTTTAAATGTTAGGTACAATTAAATATTTAAAGAGACGCTTTAAAAATTTGTCCTTACAAGAATGTAATAACTACATTTTTAAGAATATGAAACATTCATTCAGTTAATAGAAACATGATCTCATTTGTCTTTTTTGGGGTTTTTTATTAAAAATTTTTAAAGGGGTTTGGTACAATTCAATACTTCTAAAAAGCCCCTTTGTTTTAATTGTCTTAAAAGAATGTAATAACTCGATTTGCTTAAAAATGATGAAACATTTATTTCAGTTTAATAGAAAAATGTATCTTTTGTCTTTTTTGGGGAAAATTTTTTTATTCAAACTTAAATTTTACAATTCAAACTCAAGAATTTCCTTAAAATAATTGCCCCTTACAAAATGTAAAACTCGATTTGCTTAAGAAAGACAACGTTTTTCACAAATGAACACAGTATCTCATTTGTCTTTTTGGGATATTTTTTTAAAAAATTTTAAAAAGTGGTATGGCTACAATTAAAAACTCTAAAATTTCGTGTCTAATTGTCCTTACAAAATGTAATAATACGATTTGCTTAAAAAGATGACAACATTTAAAATTCAGCAAAATAGAACCATGTATTCATTTGTTTTTTTGGGGATTATTTATTAAAAAAATTTTAAAGTGTATGGTTAAATTCAATATTCTAAAAAATCGCTTTCTAATTGTCCTTACAAGAATGTAAAAACACGATTTGCTTAAAAATGATGCAAATTCAATTCAGTTTAAATAGAACCCCCTTTATCTATTTGCTTTTTTTTGGGATATATTTATTACAAAACTTTAAATGAGGGCTCAATTCAAATTCTAGAAGCGCATTAACTAATTGTCCTTACAAAATGTAAAAAACTACGTTTGCTTAAGAATGATGAAACTTTTTAATTCAGAAAAAAATAAAACACTTATCTCATTTTTTTTTTTTGGGGATTATTTATTAAAAAAACTTTAAATGGTAGGGCTAAAATTTTCAATATTTCAAAGAAGCGTTTAAACTAATTGCCTTACAAAAATGAAATAAAACGATTTGCTTAAGAAGATGACAACGTTTTTTCAGCTAAATAAACATGTATTATTTGTCTTTTTGGGATATATTTATTAAAAATTTTAAAGGGTTAGTAAAATTCAATACTTCTGAAGAACGCGTTATTGTCCTTAAAAAGTAAAAAACTACGATTTGCTTAAAAATTGAAACAGTTCTTTCAGCTAAATAGAACCCCAATTCATTTGGTTTTTGGGGATTATTTTTAAAAACTTTAAATTTAGGCTACAATTAAAACCCAAAGAAGTTCGCTGTTTAATTGTCCTTACAAGAATGAAAATAACACGATTTTTAAGAATGATGAAAAACAGTTCATTCAGCTTAATAAAACCATGTATCTCTTTTGTCGTTTTTGGATATATTTATTAAAAATTTTAAAAGTGGTAAGGGTAAAATTCAATACTCTAAAAATTTTTGCTTTTTAATTGTCCTTACAAAAATTTAAATAACCGTTTTTTAAAGAGACAACAGTTCTTTTCATTAAAAAAAAACATGTATCTCTTTTTGTCTTTTTGGATTATTTATTACAAAATTTTAAAAAGTGGTATGGTTTAAAATTAAATTTCAAAGAAGTCGGTGTCAATTGTCCTTACAAGAAGTAATAACTACGTTTTTGTTTAAAAATGATGAAACATTAAATTCCAAAATAAAAACACAATCTCATTTGTCGTTTTGGATATATTTTTAAAAATTTAAAAGGGTAGTACAATTAATATTTAAGAAGCGCTTAACAAATTGCCCTTACAAGAATGAATAATTCCGATTTGTTAAGAATGATCAACAGTTAATTTCACTAAATAGAAACTTATCTCATTTGTCGTTTTTGGGATATATTTATTAAAAACTTTAAAAGGTTATTTTCTTTCAATTACTTCTAAATCCCGGTGTTGCTAATTGTCCTTACAAAATTAAAACCGATTTGCTTAAAATGAGACAACAGTTCATTCAGTTTAATGAACATTTTTTATCTTTTGTCTTTTTTTGGGATATTTTTTTCAAAAATTAAAAGGCTACAATTAAAAACGTCAAAGAATTCGCATGTAATAATTGTCTTAAAAGAATGTAATAATACTTTGCTTAAAATGGACAACTTTCATTTCAGCTAAATAGAACACATTATTCATTTGTCGTTTTTTGGGATATATTTATAAAAAAACTTTAAGTGGTATTTTCTTTAAATACTCTAAGAATTTCGCTGTTTATTGTCCTTAAAAGAATGTAATAACCCGATTTGCTTAAGAATGAGGGCACTTTTAAATTCAGTTTAAACACAGTTTCATTTGTTTTTGGGGATTTATTTATTACAAAATTTTAAAATGATGGTACAATTAAATACTTAAGAAGTCGCTTCTAATTGTCCTTCAAAATGAAATAACTACATTTGTTAAAGAATAGAAAACAGTTTTTTTTTCCCTTTTAAGAACACATGTATTCATTTGTCTTTTTTGGGGATTATTTTTTAAAAAACTTTAAAGTGGTATTTTCAATTCAATACTTCAAAAAAAACGCTGTCAAATTTTGTCCTTACAAGAATGTATAACACGATTTGCTTAAAAAAGGGGCAACAGTTAAATTCAGTTTAAAGAAACATTATCTCATTTGTCGTTTTTGATAATTTTTAAAAAATTTTAAAGTTTTAGGGCTACAATTCAATACTTCTAAAAGTCGCTTTAATTGCCCTTACAGAATGTAAAAATTTCGATTTGCTTAAGAAAAAAAAAAAACAGTTCAATTCACTTTAAACACATGTATCTCTTTTGTCTTTTTGGGGATTATTTATTAAAAATTTTTAAAGTGTTTGTACAATTCAAACCTAAGAAACGCTGTTATTGTCCTTACAAGAAGTAATAACTACGTTTTTAAAATGATGACACAGTCATTTCAGAAAAATAGAACCATGTATCTCTTTGTCGTTTTTGGGGATATATTTATTAAAAAATTTTTAAAGTTTATTTCCAATTCAATATTTCTAAAAGTCGGGGGTCAATTGCCCTTACAAAAAGTAATAACTACGATTTGTTAAATTTTGATGACAACAGTTTTTTTAGTTAATAGAACACTGTTTCTTTGCGTTTTGGGATATATTTATTAAAAAAACTTTAAAGTGGGGTTTCAATTAAAAATTTAAGAAGTACGGGGTCAAAATTTGTTTTTACAAGAATGTAATAATCGATTTGTAAGAAATGACAACATTCATTTCGCTAATAGAACACATGTATCCATTTGTGTTTTTGGGATATATTTTTTAAAAACTTTAAATGGTAGGTCTTTTCAATACTTCTAAGAGACGCGGTAAAAAAATTGCCCTTACAAGAATGTAAAAACTACGATTTGCTTAAAAAAGATACAACTCTTTTCAGCTTAATAGAACACTTACTCATTTGTCGTTTTGGTTATTTATTCAAAACTTTAAAAGGCTACATTTAAAAAGTCAAAGAAGTTGCTGAAACTAATTGCCCTTACAAAAATGTAATAACTACGTTTTTGTTTAAAGAAATGATGACAACTTTCATTTTCAGCTAAAAAAAAACACATGTATCTCTTTGGTGTTTTTGGGATATATTTTTTAAAAAAATTTAAATGGTAATTTCCAATTTAAATACTTCAAAGAAGTACCGTTTTGCAAATTGTCTTAAAGAATGAAATAACTACATTTGTTAAAAAGGGATGACAACAGTTCTTTCATTTAAAAACATTTCTCTTTGGTTTTTGAGTTTTTTTATACAAAATTTTAAAGGGGTTTATGGCTAAAATTAAATACGTTTAAGAAGTTCGATTTTAATAATTGCCCTTACAAGAAGTATAACACGATTTGCTTAAAATTTTGGCAACAGTTAAATTTCACTATATAAAAACATTACCTTTTGTCTTTTTTTGGAAATATATTTATTACAAAACTTTTAAAGTGTTTTCATTAAATACTTCAAAAGAATTTTACCATCTAAAAAAATTTGTCCTTACAAAAAGTAATAATACGATTTTTTAAAAGATGACAACAGTTTCTTTTAGTAATGGGAACAATGTATTTATTTTTTTTTTTGGGGATAATTTATTAAAACTTTAAAGTGTATGCTACTTCTTAATTCAGAAGCGTTGTTAATTGTTTTTACAAATTAATAACTACTTTGCTTAAGAATATAAACAGTTCTCGAATAAACACATGTATCTATTTGTTTTTTTGGGGAATTTTATTACAAATTAAAGTGTATTCAATTCAATACTCTAAGAAGTCCGTTTTTAATTTCCTTACGAATGTAATAACTCGATTTGTTTTAAAATTTATAAACAGTTCATTTCAGTTTTAATAGAACAATGATCTATTTGTGTTTTTGGATATTTTTTTATTAAAAACTTTAAAGTGGTGGGTACAATTAAATCCCTTTAAAAAGTCGGGGAAATTGTTTTTTAAAGAAGGTATAACTACGTTTTCTTAAGAAGATGCAACATTCTTTTAGCTAATAGCACATGTACTCTTTTCGTTTTTGGATATATTTATTACAAAACTTTAAGGGGGTATGGTACAATTCAATATCTAGAATTTCGCTTTAAAACTAATGCCCTTACAAAAAGTAATAACAACGATTTGCTTAAAATGAGGGGAAACAGTTAAATTCAGTTATAGAACACATGTATCTCATTTGCGTTTTTGTATATTTATTAAAAACTTTAAATGGTATGACTAAATTTTCAATATTTTTTAAAAGAACGCATGTAACTAATGCCCTTTACAAAATTAATAACTACGATTTGCTTAAGATGATGAAACGTTCATTTCAGCTAATAGAACCCCTAATCTCATTTGTCTTTTTTGGAATATTATTAAAAATTTTAAAAAAGGGTATGGTAAAATTTAAAAGTCTAAGAAGTTGAGTAACAAATTGTCCTTACAAGAAGTAATAACTAGTTTTGTTTAAAAATGATGACAACATTTTATTCAGCTAAATAAACACATGTATCTCATTTGTCGTTTTTGGGTATATTTATTAAAAAATTTTAAAAGTGGTATTCCATTAAATTTCTTTAAAAGAACGCTGTACTAATTGCCCTTTACAAGAATGTAATCCCTACGATTTGCTTAAGAATGATGACAACAGTTATTTCAGCTAAATAGAACACATGTATCTCATTTGTTTTTTTGGGAATATTTTTTACAAAACTTAAAGTGTTATGGCTACAATTCAAAAACGTTAAGAAGTTGCAGAAACTAATTGCCCCCCCCCCCCCCCCCCCCCCCCCCCCCCCCCCCCCCCCCCCCCCCCCCCCCCCCCCCCCCCCCCCCCCCCCCCCCCCCCCCCCCCCCCCCCCCCCCCCCCCCCCCCCCCCCCCCCCCCCCCCCCCCCCCCCCCCCCCCCCCCCCCCCCCCCCCCCCCCCCCCCCCCCCCCCCCCCCCCCCCCCCCCCCCCCCCCCCCCCAAAAAAAAAAAAAAAAAAAAAAAAAAAAAAAAAAAAAAAAAAAAAAAAAAAAAAAAAAAAAAAAAAAAAAAAAAAAAAAAAAAAAAAAAAAAAAAAAAAAAAAAAAAAAAAAAAAAAAAAAAAAAAAAAAAAAAAAAAAAAAAAAAAAAAAAAAAAAAAAAAAAAAAAAAAAAAAAAAAAAAAAAAAAAAAAAAAAAAAAAAAAAAAAAAAAAAAAAAAAAAAAAAAAAAAAAAAAAAAAAAAAAAAAAAAAAAAAAAAAAAAAAAAAAAAAAAAAAAAAAAAAAAAAAAAAAAAAAAAAAAAAAAAAAAAAAAAAAAAAAAAAAAAAAAAAAAAAAAAAAAAAAAAAAAAAAAAAAAAAAAAAAAAAAAAAAAAAAAAAAAAAAAAAAAAAAAAAAAAAAAAAAAAAAAAAAAAAAAAAAAAAAAAAAAAAAAAAAAAAAAAAAACTACATTTGCTTAAGAATATACAACTTCATTTCAGCTAATAGAACACAGTATTCATTTCTTTTTTGGGGATTATTTATTAAAAATTTTAAAGGGGGTATGTCAATTCAATACTTCTAAGAAGAGGGGTTTTTAAAAATTGTCCTTACAAGAATGTAATAAAACGATTGCTTAAGAATGATGAAACGTTCATTTCAGCTTAATAAACACTTTATCTCATTTGTCTTTTTGGATATATTTATTAAAAATTTTTAAATGGTATGGTAAAAATTTCAAACTCTAAGAATTCGCTGTCTATTTCCTTACAGAATGTAATAACACGATTTGCTTAAAAATGATGCAACATTCATTTATTTAAAAGAACACAGTACTCATTTGTCTTTTTTGGGATAATTTATTAAAAAAACTTTAAAGGGAATTTTAAAATTTCAAACTTAAAAAGTCCTGTCAATTTTCCCTTACAAGTGAAATAACTACGATTTGTTTAAGAATATGACAACATTTCATTTCAGTTTAATAAACACAGTTCTCTTTTGTGTTTTTGGAATATTTTTAAAAACTTAAAGTGTATTTTAAATTCAATACTCTAAAATTTCCTGTCAAATTGTCCTTAAAAATGAAAATCTTTGTTAAAAATAAGCAACATTCATTTAGCTAATTAAACACATTTTCTTTTTGTCTTTTTTGGGAAATATATTTTTTACAAAATTTTTAAAAGGATGGAAAAATTCAATATTAAAATCGCTTTTCAAATTTGTTTTACAAGAATGTATTAACTACATTTGCTTAAAATGTTGCAACATTTAAATTCACTTAATAAAACATGTATCTCTTTGTCTTTTTTTGGGATATATTTATTACAAAACTTTAAAGTTTATCTACAATTCAAACCTAAAAATTTCGCATTAAAAATTTGGGGCCTTACAAAAATTTAAAAATTTCTTTTGCTTAAGAAATGACAACATTCTTTTTAAGCTAAATAGAACAATGTATCTCATTTGTGTTTTGGGGGTATATTTATTAAAAATTTTTAAAGGGGAATTTTAAAATTCAATACTTTAAAAGACCTTTTTCAAATTGTCTTACAAGAATGAATAACTACATTTTTTTAAGAATGATGACAACAGTTCATTTCAGTTTAAAAACCATGTACCCATTTGTCGTTTTTGGGATATATATATTACATAACTTTAAAGTGGTATGTTTACAATTCGAATACTTCTAAGAAGTTACGGCCGTGTTGCTTATGGTCCTTACAAGAATGTACAAAACCCACGATTTTAATGATGACTAAGTTCATTTCAGCTTAACTTTAGAACAAAATCTCTCATTTGGTCGTTTTGAGATATATTTTATTTACAAAACTTTAAGTTATATGGTTACAATTCAATACTTCTAAGAAGTACGCGTTTAGCTATTGTCCTTACCAAGAATGTAATAACTACGATTGCTTAAATAAAGATGGCAACAGTTCAATTCAGCTATATAGAACACATGTATCTCATTTGTCGTTTTGGGATTATATTTATTAAAAAACTTTAAAGTGTTATGGCTACAATTCATACTTCTAAGAAGTACGCATTCTAACTAACTGTCCTTGACAAGAATGTAATAACTTCGAATTTGCATAAGAATGATGACAACAGTTTTTAATTCACTAAATAGAACACATGTATCTCATTGTTCGTTTTTGAAATATATTTATTACAAAACTTTAAACTGCTACGACAACATCCATACTTCTATGAAGAACGCAGTAAATAATGCACTTACAAGAAATGTAATAACTACATTTGCTTAAGAAAGATGACAAACAGTTCATTCACTAGATAGAACACTGTATCTCATTGTGTCCGTTTTTGGGATATATTTATTACAAAACTTTAAAGTGGAATGTGTTACAATTCAATACATCTAAGAAGTACGCGTGTTGTCAAATTGATCCACAAGCATGTAAATAACTAACGATTTGCTTAAAAATGATGACAACCGTTTTCATTTCAGCTTAATAGAAGATTTGTATCTCATTTGTCGTTTTTGGGATATATTATTTCAAAACTATTAAAGCTACAATTTCAAAAACGTCAAAGAAGTTCGCATGTAACAAATTTGGGTGTCCTTACAAAATGTAAAAACTACGATTTGCTTAAGAAGATGACCAACTGTTTCATCTTCAGCTAAATAGAAAATACATGTATCTCATTGTCCGTTTTTGGGATATATTTATTACTAAACTTTAATGTGGTATGGCTACAATTCAATACGTCAAAGAAGTTCGCATCTGTAACTAATTGTCCTTACAAGAATGTAATAACTAACGATTTGCTTTAAGAATGATGGCAACAGTTCAATTCAGCTATATAGAACAAATGTAATCTCATTTGTCGTTTTATTGGGATATATTTCTTACAAACCTTTAAAGTGTTATGGACACAATTTCAATACTTCTAAGTAGGTACGCATCTAACTAATTGGTCCTTACAAGAAGGTAATATCTACGATTTGCTTAAGAATGATGACAACATTTCAATTCAGTAAATAAACACAAGTATCTCATTTGTCCGATTTGGATATTATTTATTACCAAACTTTAAAGTGTTATGGCTACAATTCAATACTTCGAAAAGTACCATCTAACTAACTGTCCTTACAAGAAGTACTAACTACATTTGCTAAGAATGATGACAACAGTTCATTTCAGCTTAATAGAACACATGAATCTCATTTGTCGTTTTGAGATATATTATTACAAAACTTTAAGTGTATGGCTACACATTCAATACGTCAAAGAAGTTCCCGCCAAGTAACTAATTGTCCTTACACAGAATGTTAATAACTACGAGTTCTAAGAAGATGACAACATTTAAGTCAGCTATAGAATCACATGTATCTCATTTGCGTTTTTGGGATATAATTTATTACAAAAC
>JARBHB010000425.1:0-13160 GCA_029891345.1 Dryococelus australis | reverse complement strand
TTAAAATATTGAATGGGGGCAAACATCAAAGTTTTTGAAAAAAAATTAATCCAAAAACGACAAATGAATACATGTGTTCTATATAGCTAAATTGAAGTTGTCATTTCTTAACAAATCGTAGTTTTTAAATTTCTTGAAAAGACAATTAGTTACGGGTTTCTTTTAAAGATTAAATTTGTAACCATACCACTTTAAAGTTTGTAAAAATATTCCCAAAAAACGACAATGATACATGGTTCTTAACTAAAATGAAGTTGTCATCATTCAAACAATCGTTTATTTTTCTTGAAATGACAATAATTTAATGCGTACTCTTAAAGAAATGAATTTTAAATAACCCATTTTAAAAAGTTTGTAATAAATAATCCCAAAAACGCAAAGAGATACTGTGTTCTTAAAGAAAAATTTGAACTGTTGTCTTATTTTAAGCAATCGAGTTATTCATTCTTGAAAAGACAATTTAAATTAATGCGTACTTTTTAAAGTATTGAATGTAACTTTACCATAAATTTTTGAAATTATTATTCCAAAAAGACAATTGGAACATGGTTCTTATATTAAATTTGAACTGTTGTCATCCTTAAGCAAACGAAGTTATTACATTCTGTAAGGACAATTAGTTACATGCGTACTTATTAGAAGTATTGATTGTAGCATACCACTTTTAAAGTTTAGTAATAAATAAATCCCAAAAAACGACAAATGAGATACATGTTTCTAATAGCTGAATTGAACTGTTGTCATCATTCTTAAGCAAATCGTATTATTACTTCTGTAAGGACAATTAGTTACATGTACTTCAAATTTTGATTACATACCCTTTAAGTTTTGTAAAAATATCCCAAAAACGACAAATGAGATACATGTTTCTATATAGTGAATTGAACTGTTGTCATCATTTCTTAAGCAAATCGTAGTTATTACATTCTTGTAAGGACAATTATTACATGGTACTTCTTAAAGTATTGAATTGTACTTACCACTTTAAAGTTTTGTAATAAATATAGCCAAAAAACGACAAATGAGATACATGTGTTCTATATAGCTGAATTGAACTGTTTGTATCATTCTTAAGCAAATCGTAGTTATTACATTCTTGTAAGGACATTAGTTATATGTGTACTTCTTAGATATATTGAATTGTAGTATACCACTTTAAAGTTTAGTAATAAAAATATCCCAAAAAAGACAAATGAGATACACTTTTTCTATATACTGAATTGAACTTTTGTCATCATTCTTAACAAATCGTAGTTATTACATTCTTGTAGGACAATTAGTTACATGGTACTTCTTAGAAGTATTAATTGTAGTATACCACTTTAAAGTTTTAGTAATAAATATATCCCAAAAACGACAAATGAGATACATGTGTTCTATAAGTGAATTGAACTGTTGTCATCATTCTTAAGCAAATTAGTAGTTATTACATTCTTGTAAGGACAATTAGTTACATGCGTACTCTTAGAATTATTGAATTGTAAACCTCACCACTTTAAAGTTTTGTAATAATATATCCCAAAAACGACAAATGAGATACATGTGTTCTATATAGTGATTGAATGTTGTCATCATTCTTAAGCAAAACGTAGAGTTATTAATTCTTGTAAGGACATTAGTTATATGCGTACTTTTAGAATATTAAATTTGTAGTCATACCACTTTAAAGTTTAGTAATAAAAATATCCCAAAAACGACAAATGAGATACATGTGATTCTATATAGCTGAACTTGAATGTTGTCATCATTCTTAAGCAAATCGTAGTTATTAATTCTTGTAAGGACAACTAGTTACATGTGTACTTCTAGATGTATTGAAGTGTAGGCATACCACTTTAAAGTTTAGTAATAAAAATATCCCAAAAACGACAAATGAGATACAATTATTCTATATAACTGAATTGAACTGTTGTCATCATTCTTAAGCAAATCATAGTTATTAATTCTTGTAAGGACAATTAGTTACATGTGTACTTCTTAGAAGTATTGAAGTGTAGGCTTACTACTTTAAAGTTTAGTAATAAATATATCCCAAAAACTACAAATGAGATACATGTGTTCTGTATAGCTGATTTGAACTGTTGTAATCATTCTTAAGCAAATCGTAGTTATTACATTCTTATAAGGACAATTAGTTACATGTGTACTTCTTAGATGTATTGAATTGTAGTTATACCACTTTAAAGTTAAGTAATAAAAATATCCCAAAAATGACAAATGAGATACATGTGTTATATATATACTGAATTGAACTGTTGTCATCATTCTTAAGCTAATCGCAGTTATTACATTCTTGTAAGGACAATTAGTTACATGCGTACTTCTTAGAAGTATTGAAGTGTAAGGAAACCAGTCAAAAGTTTTGTAATTAATATATCCCAAAAACGACAAATGAGCTACAAGTGTTCTATATAGCTGAATTGAACTGTTGTCATCATTCTAATCAAATCGTAGATATTAAATTCGTGTAAGGACAATTAATTACATGCTTACTTCTTAGAAGTATTGAATTGTAATTAACACTTTAAAATTTTGTAATAAATATATCCCAAAAACGACAAATGAGATAATGTGTTCTATATAGCTGAATTGAATTGTTGTCTTCATCTTAAGCAAATCGTTATTATTATATTCTTGTAAGGACAATTAGTTACATGCGTACTTCTTAGAAGTAGGAATTTTAGTCATTCCACTTAAGTTTTGTAATAAAATATCCAAAACGACAAATGAATACATGTGTTCTATATAGCTGAATTGAACTGATTTCATCATTCTTAAGCAAACTGTAGTTATTACATTCTTGTATGGACAATTATTTACATGTGTACTTCAAGATGTATTGAAGTGTAGGCATACCACTTTAAAGTAGTATAATAAATATCCAAAAACGACAAATGAGATACATTTATTCATTAGCTGAATTGAACTGTTATCATCATCTTAAGCAAATCGTAGTTATTACATTCTTGAAAGGGACAATTAGTTACATGGTCCTTCTTAGAATTATTGAATTGTAACCATACCACTTTAAATTTTGTAATAAATATATCCCTAAAACGACAAATGAGATACATGGGTTCTATATAGCTGAATTGAAATGTTGTAATCATTATTAAGCAAATCGTAGTTATTACATTCTTGTAAGGACAATTAGTTATGTGTACTTCTTAGATATATTGAATTGTAGTATACCACTTTAAAGTTTAGTAATAAAAATATCCCAAAAACGACAAATGAGATACATGTATTCTGTATAGCTGAATTGAACTGATGTCATCATTCTTAAGCAAATCGAAGTTATTACATTCTGGTAAGAGACAATTAGTTAATGTGTACTTCTTAGATGTTTTGAATTGTATTTATACCACTTTAAAGTTTATTAATAAAAATATCCCAAAACGACAAATAAGATACATGTGTTCTATATAGCTGAATTGAACTATTGTCATCTTTTTAAGCAAATCGTAGTTATTACATTCTTGTAAGGACAATTAGTTAATTAATACTTCTTAGAAGTATTGAGTTGTAACCATACCACTTTAAAGTTTTGTAATAAATATATCCCAAAAACGACAAATGAGATACATGTGTTCTATATAGCTGAATTGAACTGGTGTCATCATTCTTAAGCAAATCGCAGTTATTACATTCTTGTAAGGACGATTAGTTACATTTTTACTTCAAGATGTATTGAAGTGTAGGCATACCACTTTAAAGTTTAGTAATAAATATATCCCAAAAACTACAAAGAGATACATGTGTTCTATATAGTTGAATTGAACTGTTGTCATCATTCTTAAGCAAATCGTAGTTATTACATTCTGGTAAGGACAATTAGTTACATGTGTACTTCTTAGATGTTTTGAATTGTCGTTATACCACTTTAAAATTTAATTAATAAAATATCCCAAAACGACAAATGTGATACATGTCGTTTCTATTAGCTGAATTGATCTCTCTCTTTTTCCTCTCCCTCCACCCACCCCTCCCACCCCCCCCCCCCCCCCCCTCCCCACCCCCCCGACCCCCCCCCCCACCCCCCCCCCCCCCCCCCCCCCCCCCCCCAACTAAGCACCCCTGCTCCACGCCCGCCCCCCCCACCCCTCCCCCCCCTCCCCCCCCCCCCCCCCCCCCCCCTCCCCTCCCCCCCCCCCCCTCCCCCAACCCCCCCATGTTGTTGTTGTTGAGAGAGATTCAATTCAGCTATATAGAACCATGTATCTCATTTGTCGTTTTTGGGATACTTTTTGTTTAATAAATTTTAAAAGTGTATAACTACAATTTCAAAAACATTAAGAAGTACACATGTAAACTAATTGTCCTTACCAGAATGTAAATAACTTACGATTTGCTTATGAATCGATGACAACAGTTCAATTAAACTTTATAGATCACATGTATCTCTTTTGTAGTTTTTGGGATATATTTATACTAAACTTTAAAGTGGTATGCCCCCTACACTTCAATACATCTTGAAGTAAAATTGTAAATAATACGTCCTTACAAGGAATGTAATAACTGCGATTTGCTTAGAATGATGACACCAGTTCAATTCAGATATATAGAAACACATGTATCTCATTTGTCGTTTTGGGATATATTTATTACAAAATTTAAAGTGGGTATGGTTACAACTCAAGTATCTTCTAAGAAAGTATTAATTAATAATTGTCCTTACAAGACAGGGTAATAACTACGATTTGCTAAAAAAGATGACAATAGTTCAATCAGCTATATAGAAACAGTATCTTATTTGTCGTTTTTTGGGATATTTTTAGTAATAAAACTTTATAAAGTGGTATAAATACAATTCACAACAATCTTAAGAAGTACACATGTAACTAATTGTCCTTACCAGATGTTTTTATTATATATATATATCCCCCCCCCCCCCCCCAATTATATTTTCCCCCCCCTCTGAAATAACTTCGATTGGCGTAAGAATGATGACATCAGTCAATTACAGCTATACAGAAAATCTTGTATCTAATTTGTCGTTTTTTGATATTTTTATACTAAACTTTAAAGTGGCTATTACTTCAATTCAATATATCTAAGAAGTACACATATAAACTAATTGTCCTTACAAGAATGGGATAACTCATTTGCTTAATAATGATTACAACATTTCAACATTCAGCTATATAGAATAACCCATGTATTCGCATTTGTCGTTTTAGGGATGATATTTTTTACAAAAACTTTAATAGTGGTAAGGTTTACAATTCAATAATTTCTAAGAAGGACGCATGTAAACTAAATTGTCCTTACAAGAATGTAATAACTACGATTTGCTTAGAATGATGATAACAGTTCATTAAGGTATATAGAATAAATAGTATCTCTTTTGTCGTTTTGTCTTTTTACGGATATATTTATTATAAAACTTTAAAGTTGTATAGCCTACACTTCAATACATCTTGAAGCTACACATGTAATTAATTGTCCAATAAAGAATGTATAACTACAGTTTGCTTAGAATGATGATTTCAGTTCAATTCAGCATATACTAGAACACATGTATCTCATTTGTCGTTTTTGGGATATAATATATTACAATACTTTAAGTTGGAATGCTAAAATTCCATACTTCTAAGAAGTACGCATTGTAACTAATTGTCCTTACAAGTATATAATGAATAACGATTTGCTTAAGAATGAAGACAACAATTCAATTCAGCTATATAGAAAACACTTATCTCATTTGTCGTTTTTGGGTTCATACTTTAATACAAAATTTTAAGTGTTATATTACAATTCAATACTTCTAAGAAGTTAGCATGATAATTAATTGTCCTCTACACGATATTTATTTTAATATCTACGATTTGATTAGAAATGATGACAACAGTTCAATTTCAGCTATATAGAACACTTGTTAGCTCACTTGTGTTTTAGGGTATATTAATTACAAAACTGTTGACTGGTTTCCTTACACTTCAATACTTCTAAGAAGTTACGGCATGTAACTAATTGTACCTTACAAGAATGTAATAACTGCGATTAGCTTAAGAATGATGACAAACAGTTCATTTTCAGATACTATATATCAACAACATGTATTATTTGTCATTTTTTGGGATATTTTTATTACTTAACTTTAAAGTGGTATAACTACTATTCAATACATCTAAGAAGTACAACATGTTAAACATAATTGTCCCTTATAGAATGTAATAAACTACGATTTGTTATGAATGATAACAACCGGTTCAAATCAGCTATACAGAACACATGTATCTCATTTGTAGGTTTTGGGATAATATTAGTACTTAAAACTTTTTAAAGTAGTTAAGCCTACACTTTATACTTCTAAGAAGTACACATGGCAACTAATTTTCCTTACAAGAATGTAATAATTAAAGATTTGCTTAAAAAGGACGACAAACATTTCAATTTTCTAGTATACATAGAACACATGTATCTCATTTGTAGTATTTTGGGATATATTAAATACCAAAACTTTGAGAATGGTATGCTTACATTTCAATACTTCTAAGAAGTACGCATGTAACTAAATGTTTTTACCAATAATATTAATACTATGATTTGCTTAAACATGATGACCAACAGTTCAATTCAGCTATAGAGAACACAATGTATCTCATATGTTGTTTTTTGGGATTTAGTAATAACAAAACTTTTGACTGGTATGCTTTCATTCAATACTTTTAAGAAGTACGCATTAACTAATCGTCCTTACGAAGAATGTAATATCCAACGATTTTGCTTAAGAATGATGACAACAGTTTATTCAGCTCTATAGAAATACATGTATCTCATTTGTCGTTTCTTGGGTTATATTTATTACTATACTTTAAAGTGGTATTTTCCTACACTCCATACCTCTTGAAGTTTCATGTAACTAAAATTGTCTTACAAGAATGTAAAAACTAACGATTGCTTCAAGAATGATGACAAAACAGTTCTATTCAGCTATTATAGAACACGATGTATCTCATTTGTCGTTTTTGGGATATTGTTATTAATAAATTTTAATAGTCGGCTATAATCCCAATTCAAAAATCTAAGAAGTTCACATGTAACTAATTGTCCGTACCATGTAAAATTTCGATTTGTTTTAAAAAAGAGACAATATTTTAATTCAGCTTTTATAGCCCCAAAATGTATTTTAATTTGTCTTTTTGGGGGGGGGAATTTTTTTTTTTAAAAATTTTTAAACTTTAAAATTCCCTTAATTTCGAATACTTCAAAGAATTTACCCTGTTTTTTAATTTTTTCTTTCCCAAGAATGAAAAAAACTAGGGATTTGCTTAAGAATGAGGGAAACATTTAAAATTCAGCTATATAAAAACCATGTATCCCCTTTGGGTTGGGTTTTTGGGGAATATATTTTTACAAAATTTTTAAATGGTATGCTAAAATTCAATACTTTAAAAAAAAACCTTAACTAATTGCCCTTTAAGTTTTTTAAAAAATACGATTTGCTTAAAAATTTATGCCCAAAATTTTAATTCAGTTTTTATAAACCCATGAATCCATTTGCCTTTTTTTTTGGGATTTTTTATTATTAAAAATTTTAAAAAGGGGTTTGGGTTATTTTTTCAATACTTTTTAAAATGAAATGTAACAAAATTGTCCTTACAAAAAAAAATTTTTTTAAATTAAAACGATTTGCTTAAGAATGAGGGAAAACAGTTCAATTCAGTTATATGAAAACATGTATTCTTTTGTGGGTTTTTGGGGATATATTTTTTTAAAAACTTTAAATTTGGTATGGTTAAAATTTTAATACTTCTAAGAAGTACGCATGAAACAAAATTGCCCTTTTAAAAGAATGTAATAAAAAGATTTCCCTAAGTTTGGAAGCAAAATTAAATTTCCGCTTAAAAAAAAACATGTATCTCTTTTGTTTTTTGGGGATATTTTATTATTTAAAATTTAAATTGGTTGCCTAAAATTAAATTTATTTCAAAGGGTAGCCCAAAAAGAAAATAAATTTTTTTTTTTCAAAAATTTTAATAACTACGATTTGTTTAAAGAATGATGACAAATTTTAATTTTAACTTAAAAAACACATGTTTCTAAATTTGCCTTTTTTTGGGAAATATTTTTTAAAAAAACTTTAAAGGGGTTTAGGGTTTACAATTCAATACTTTTAAAAAACCGCATGAAAAACAAAATTGTTTTAAAAGAATTAAAAACTACGATTTGCTTAAGAATGTTGCCCAAAAAATTCAATTCAGCTTATAGAACACATTACCCTTTTTTGGGCGGTTTTGGGAATTTTTATTACTAAATTTAAAAAAGTGGAAGGTTTAAAATTTAAATATTCTAAAAAAAAAACCATTAACCCAAATTGCCCTTTTAAAAGAATGTAATAACTACGTTTTTCTTAAAAATTTAAGGACAAAATTTAAAAAAACTATATAAAACCCCAAGGTATCTTTTTTGTTTTTTTTGGGGTATATTTTTATTAAAAAATTTTTAAAGGGGTTTTTAAGTTACAATTCAAACTTCTAAGAAGAACCCATGAAACAAATTTTGCCCTTTAAAAGAATGTAATAACTACGATTTGCTTAAAAATGTTGAAAAAATTAAATTTCAGTTATATAGAAACATGTATTCTTTTTTCTTTTTGGGGTTTATTTTTTAAAAAAAAAACCCCTTTAAGGGGTTTTGGGGTTTAAAATTTCAATACTTTTAAAAAGCCCAATGTAACTAATTGTTTTTTACAGAAGGTAATAACTACGATTTGCTTAAAAAGATAACAAAAGTTCAATTCGGGCTATATGGGAACACATGTTTTTAAATTTTTTTTTTCGTTTTTGGGATTTTTTTTTAAAAAAAAATTTAAAAATTTGGTATGGTTACAATTCAATACTTCTAAGAAGAACGTTTGTAACTATTTTTTCCTTACAAGAATGTAAAAAAACTATTTTTTGGGCTTAAGTTGATGAAAAACGGGTTAATTCAAATAAAATAAATGAAACTCATTTGTTTTTTTGGGGATATATTTTTTAAACAAAACTTTAAAAAAAAGGGGTTTGGGTTACAATTAAATTTCTTCTAAAAGTACGCATGAAAACTAATTGCCCTTTCAGAATGTAATAAAAACGATTTGTTTAAAAGTATGATGAAAACAGTTTTCAATTCGGCTATATAGAACACATGTATCCCCTTTGGGTCGTTTTTGGGTTTATATTTTTTAAAAAAAATTTTAAGGGTTTGGGTTAAAATTCAATATTTAAAAAGAAACCATGTAAAAAATTGCCCTTAAAAGAATTAATAACTACGATTTCCCTTAAAGGAATAAAGACAAAGTTCAATTCGCTTTTATGAACACTTTTTATTTCTTTTGTCTTTTTTTGGGAATATTTTATTACAAAACTTTAAAGGGGTTGGGTTATTTTTCCCAATTTCCTTCTAAGAAGAACCTTTAAAATTTGCCCTTACAAGAATGTAATAATACAATTTGTTTAAGAATGTTGAAAAACAGTTCAATTAGCTTTGAAAACAGTTTCTCTTTTGTTTTTTTGGGGAATATTTTTATTACAAAGTTTAAAAAGGGGTATGCTTCATTCAATACTTCTAAGAAGAACGAAAGTAACTAATTGCCCTTTTAAAAGGAAAAAAAAAAAAACTCCGATTTGTTTAAAGAATGTTTGACAAATTTTAATTTCGTTTATATAAAAAATGTATCTCTTTTTGTCGTTTTTGGGAAAAAATATTTATAAAATTTTAAAAGTGGTATAACTAAAATTAATACTTCTAAGAAGTACGAAATTAAAATTAATTGTTTTACAAAAATTTAAAAAACTAGTTTTGCTTAAAAATTGATGACAAAGAAATTCGCTATAAAAAAACACATGTATCTCATTTGTGTTTTTGGGATATATTTATTAAAAAACTTTAAAAGGGGAAAGGTTAAAATTAAAATATTTCTAAGAAGAACGCATGAAAACCTAATTGCCCTTCCCAAAATGTAAAAAACTACGATTTGTTTAAAGGGAATGATGACAATTTTTCAATTCAGCTATAAAGAACACATGTATCTCATTTGTCGTTTTTTTTTTATTTATTACAAAATTTTTGAGGGTATGCCTAAAATTCAATACTTCTAAAAATTTTACCCATGAAACAAATTGTCTTTACAAAATTTTAACACTTTTTTTTTAAAATGATGAAAAGTTCAATTCGGTAATAAAATGTTCCATTTGTCGTTTTGGTTATATTTATTAAAAACCCTTTAAAAAGTGGAGGGACTACAATTTAAATTTCCTTCAAAGAAGTACCCTTTGTTTTAATTGTCCTTAAAGAATTGAAAAAATTTACAAATTTGCTTAAAAGGGGATACAAAAATTTTAATTTCAAAATTATAGAACCAGTTTTAAATTTGTCTTTTTTGGGGATATAAAAAATTACAAAATTTTGGTTATATTTTTAAAATTAAATTTCTTCTAAGAAGTACCTGAAAAAAATTGTCCTTAAAAAATTTAAAAAAACCCAAACTTTTCCCTTAAAATAAAGACAACAGTTAAATTAAAATTTAAATAAAAACACACGTTTTTCCATTTGTCGTTTTTGGGATATTTTTATTACAAAACCCTTTAAATTTGGGGGGGTTAAAATTCAATACTTCTAAAAAGGGAAAAGGCATGAACAATTTGTCCTTACAAGAATGAAATAACTAAAATTGTTTAAAGAATGATGCCCAACAGTTCTTCAGCTATTTTAAAAACACATGTTTCTCTTTGTCTTTTTGGGGTATTTTTAATTAAAAAACCCTTTGGGATTTGGTATTTTTAAAAATTTCAAATTTTTCTAAGAAGAACCCCTGTTTTAATTGCCCTTACAAGAATGTAATAACTACGATTTGCTTAAGAATGAGGGCAAATTAAATTTCAGTTAAAAAAAACCCCATTACCCTCATTTTTTGTTTTTGGATATTTTTATTACAAATTTTTTGATTGGTTGCCTAAAATTCAATACTTTAAAAAAGTCCAAATGTTTTAATTTTTTTCAAGAATTAATAACACGATTTGCTTAAGAATGATGAAAAAAATTTAAATTTCGGCTTATAGAAAAGGGTTATTCATTTGCGTTTTTTTTTAATTTTTTATTTATTAAAAATTTTTAAAAGGGGGGATGCCCCACAATTCAATACTTCTAAGAAGTACCCATGAAACCAAATTCCCCCTTACAAAAATGAAATAATTTACGATTTGTTTAAAAGTTTGATGACAACAATTAAATTTTCAGTTTAAAGAACAATGAATCTCATTTGTCGTTTTTAATTATTTTTTTTTCAAATTTTTAATGGTTTTGCCTAAAATTCCCAATCTTTTTAAGAAGTACCCTTTAATTAATTTTTCTTACAAAAAGGGGAATAATTTCGATTTGCTTAAAAATTGATGACAACAGTTAAATTTCGGTATATGGGAAACAAGTACCCTTTTTTGTTTTTTTTAATATATTTTTACAAAATTTTGGGGTTGACAAAAATTCAATACTTCAAAAGAAACCCCATTAAAAATTTTGCCCTTACAAGAATTTAATAACTACGATTTGCAAAAGAATGTTTGAAAACCCAGTTTCAATTCAATATTAAAACCATGTTTAAATTTGTCTTTTTTGGGATTTTTTTAATTACAAATTTTTTGTGGTATTTTAAAATTAAAATTTTTTCTAAAAAGTTACCATGAAAATTAATTGCCCTTTAAAAAGGGAATGAAATAATTTACGTTTTGGCTTAAAAAAGGAAGACAAAGTTAAATTTTAGCTATAAGAACACATGTATCTCATTTGTCTTTTTTGGGGGGATATTTTTTTAAAAATTTTTAAAAGTGGAAAAAAATAAAATTTAAATTACTTCTAAGAAGTACCCTTTTAAATTTAATTGCCCTTTCCCGAATTAAAAACTACGTTTTGCTTAAGAATGTTTGACAACGGTTAAATTCAGCTTTTAAGAACACATTTATCGTTTTTGTTTTTTGGGATATTTTATTACAAAAATTTTTAAAGTGGTATTTACAATTCAATATTCCCAAAAAAAAAACTGAAAAATTAATTGTTTTTTAAAAGAATGAAAATAACTACGTTTTTGCTTAAGAAAATGACAACAGTTAAATTAGCTTTTAGAACCTGTATCTCATTTGTCTTTTTTTTGGGTATTTTTTTTTAAAAAAAATTTTGGACTGGTATGTTACATTTAAATTTCTTCTAAGAAGTACCTTTTCCACTAATTTTTTTTTCCCAAAAAAACAATTTAAAAACTCCCGATTTGGGTGGGGAATTTTATAACGGGCCCAATTCAGCTTTTATAGAACAAATGTATTTAATTTTGTCGTTTTTGGAATATATTTTTTAAAAAAATTTTTTAAGTGGTATGGTTAAAATTTTCAATACTTCAAAAGAAGAAAGCATGAAAACTAATTGTCTTACAAGAATGTAAAAACTACATTTGCTTAAGAATAAAGGAAAAACATTTCCCAATTTCGGTTTATGGCAATGAAATTTTTTTGTGTTTTTGGGATATTTTAATTAAAAAAACTTTAAAGTGGTATGACTAAAATTTCCAAAATTCTAAAAATTACGCATGAAAACAATTGTCCTTCAAAAATGTAATAAATTCATTTGTTAAAAATTGGGGGAAAAACATTTTCAATTCGGGTTTTAGAACAATGTATCCATTTGTGGTTTTTGGGATATATTTTTTACAAAATTTTAAATGGTATTTTTTAAAATTCAATACCCTAAGAAGTAAAAAATGTAACAAATTGCCCCTTACAAAAAAGTAATTTAAAACGATTTGCTTAAGGGGAAATGATGAAAAACGTTCAATTCGGTTTTTGAACAAAATTTTAATCCCCATTTTTTCTTTTGGGGATATATTTTTTAAAAATTTAAAAAGTGGTAGGGAATCCCAAATTCAAATTTTTAAAGGAAGTACGCATGTAATTAATTGTCCTTACAAAAATGTAAAAAATAAAATTTGCTTAAAATTGGGGGACAACAGTTAATTTTCAAAAATTATAGGAAAAATGTATTCATTTGTCTTTTTTGGGGGATATTTTTATTCCCAAAAACTTTAAAAGTGGGGGGGTTACATTCCAATACTTCAAAAAAGTACCTGAAAAACAAAATTGTCCTTACAAGAATGTAATAACTACGTTTCCCTTAAAGAATGATGAAAAACA
>JARBHB010000424.1:0-13186 GCA_029891345.1 Dryococelus australis | reverse complement strand
CCGACAATAGCACGAGTGTTCGAAATGGATCTAAGCTTCACAGAATCAAATATTTCTAAAGAGAAACTAGAGTGTGTGAGGGAGTGGAATGTGTTGAGGGAGGAATTGGCTTCTGTGAGAGGGGTTGGTAAATTCAGGAAGGGAGTGGAAAATTAGTTGGTTGGGTGAAGGAGAGGTGAGAGAACTCGCCACCAGGCGGTAGCCTAATTGCGAGTGTATGTATGTATGTATATATGAAATTATAAGAGTGACTTGTGGCTAGGTGCGGTTGAGGGCACACCACTTTTTCACTCATGGTAAAACAGTTTCAGAGGATGCCATAACTGAGATTTTATTACAGTCACAAATGCAATTAACTGTGGGCGAAGTTATAAATGATAACTAAGAAAGTGCTGTACCTGCTACGCAAACAGGAATTCGTCATAAAGTAATCCTGTCATGTAACCACCCTCAATTCTAATCCTGGTACCTCAGCTAGTACACCTACTCAATATGAAACCCTAAAAAAACCCAACCAAAATACATATATCCACTCAAAAATCAAACACACTTGGAAATATCACTTCATTATTTAAAAAGTTTTTTTTTTTTTGGCCAGATCTCCGGCTTCTAAAATCAAAGAAAAGAAAACTAAAAGAGAAAATACACTTACTATCCACAATAACCTCGGAGGCATGGCATACGATTATCAAAAGAAAGAGGAAGAGAAGTTACAAAATCAAAAAGAAAAACAAGAAAGAGCAAACATTTGAATATAAAAGAAGACTCAAAAGGAACTTAAGAAAACATGAACCAAAAGTAAAAGATCAAGATAGTTCAATTTCGTCTGAAATGGCAGTGATGAATGGGTTGAAAATGGTGATAGAATGGGCAATGTAACAATATATACCAGAAGAGAATGTGGAGAATAATACTAACTTGTGAACCGTAGGACAAAGAAAGCTTTAACATAGGGGATATTGTTTTAGTTAACTTACTTGTATACAACTTAAATGCACAATTTAAGATACGTTTGTGTAGTTCAGAAAATGTTCTACAAGGAGAATGAAGTAGTTATGTGCTTGAACGTTAAAGTGATCGCAAAGTAAGGTTTTTAATCAGTGAAAAGTGACGTTAATGTCATTAATAAATATTACATTATTGGGAAATTGCCATCTCCAGAGTTTTTATAAATTGGATATATAATCAGATATCAGTTTCATGAGCTTGAAATAACATTTATGAGCATCTCTAACTGGATTATCAATAACAGAAATGCATAAAGTAATGTAAATTTCAGACAGTTACATATGTAGGTCAAGTGTGTGTATATTTATGCAAAAACTCGCTGAAGTATTTTTTACTAACTTATAAAATAATCTCAGGCTAGTTTAGTTAAACTGTTTGATAAAAACTTATTTTATATTCACTGTTTTCAATACTAATAAATTTTAGTTCATAATTATGTTGGGCGAATACTGTATCAATAACATTAGCTGTGGAAATTAACATATTCTTTGTATTATATATATATATATATATATATATATATATATATATATATATATATATAAATAAATATATATATATATATATATATATATATATAAACCTACAAATCCTTTGTCTACATATATGTTATACTGAAAAATTTAGAAGTTAACTACATTCAGGGTAACCCTCTTTATTTCAGAGAGTTTTTATTTAACCACAGTGTGTTCAGTATACCAAATAAATTAATTTAGTCAAATTTTATGGTGTTTGGCTTTGTAAGAATGTGTAAAGAGGAGATTTTAGGGGCGGTAAGTTTTGAGGTTATGTTATTAAGAATTTGTTGGTATTACCCAGGGTGCCTCACATCACCGGAGGTGATGTCGTGAAATTGGTACAGCAGATCCTCATTGTCCTCGGGGTTGTTCAGCCAACGACCACGGTGTAACTCTCCAATGTGGCTGGTGTACTCATCTGAATGGACTTTCCTAAATTACGTGTGTATTGTGCATAGGTCTATTCAGGCTGACCACACACCCCAAAACATGATAATGAACAGAGACAAAACAGATTCCTGTACTATACCTGTCTCAATGAAACATGGATTAATTATACCTATCTGGGGCATCTTAGCAAATGTTGGCAAAATTATGAGTTTTCTGGTTTATGCAACCATATACAGTAGGATGGTACTAATTTCCGAATACAAATTTTGTGTGATGATTTGTTACGGAGAATGGGGTATAAAACATAACGTGATTAAGACACTGTAATTCATAACGTAAGACACAAACCCTTGAAAAGTGGAAATTGAAAGCAGTTACTGTATTTGCAAAATGTCACAAATTGCATGATATGAAGCAGCAAATTCATGAATAATGATAGTCTGAATTCATATCCGCCACCTATGAACATTTGGACAGGTGATGTGATTACATTGGCCATCGTAAGGAAATTAGGTAGGTGCCATGTCATTAACCAACCAACGTGTCCTTCTGAAGAAGTGCCTAATGAGTAGGACGTTAAGTGTCTGGTAAGCATCAGTGGTGGTGCTGTGGTCCAACAATGGTGCACACGCTCATCAACTGGGATTTGGAAGGCACTAGCATAATATAATGGATTCACGCCTGGACCGCCGTATCAGACGATCAGCTGTTGCTGATTGCACTGCGACCGCCGCACAGATTAGGCCCACTGTTGCAACCAGGGTTTCTGCTACGAACATCACCAACCATTTGCTGGATTTGGGGCTATGCTTAAGGATGCCGCTCGCCAGGCTTCTTCTCACACCTCATCACCGTGCAGCCCGTCTTGGACAGCGTCACGAACGATGCAACTAGAAGGATGGATGGTGAGGAGTTGCGTTTAGTGATGAGAGTAGATTCTGCCTTGGCACCGGTGGCTGTCATTTGTGAGTCTGGCGTCGACCAGA
The DNA here is from genome assembly GCA_029891345.1 of Dryococelus australis. NCBI lineage: Eukaryota > Metazoa > Arthropoda > Insecta > Phasmatodea > Phasmatidae > Dryococelus > Dryococelus australis. The sequence continues at coordinate 10,284 of JARBHB010000424.1, read as the reverse complement.
AGAGTGGCAACAACCAGAGTGTATACGGCGGAGACATACAGGAGCAACTCCTGGCATCATTGTCTGAGGGGTAATATAGCCTACAATGACCATACGCCTCTAGTTTTTGTTGAGGGAACAGTGAATGGTACATCCAGAACATCATCAAGATAATTTTGCTACCATTCCTACAATGCCAAAGAGATGTCCTCTTCCAGCAGGATATTGCACACCCACACACGTATTGTGATACCCAACATGCTCTTGAAGGTGTTCGTCAACTCCCCTGGCCAGTACAATCATTCGACTTGTCCCTCATGGACCACGTGTGGGACATGATGGGATGGCATTTGGTGCTGTCTGAAATACAGCAACAATCTTCCACCAATTACAACAGGTGGAATTAGAGTGGAACAATATTCCCCAAGATGATATCCGACACCTTAATGAACGTCTCTACAAACAACTGCAGGACTGCATCTTCGCTAAAGGTGACTATACAAGATACTGACATTGTTGCTTAAGACTCTCTGTAGCCTCTATCCATAGATGTACGACCCTGTGATCATTATTATATACATTGTACAAACTGTATTGTTACAAGCCAGCAGTCGTCGCCATGCAGGCAGGCAAGATAGAGGCAGGCAACCGAGCGGCGGCAGCAGCGGCTACACATGGATTACACAGACACCCTGCCAGCAACATAATATTTTAAGGCATGACACTGCAGGACCCTGACAGTATTGTTTTTCGACCGATATCAAAGAAAGCTGTCAATTACTGATCTAGGCTCTCAGTTCAGCGAGGAGTTTGTTGAATCTTCCAGATGGTCGTCCTCACTATATTTAACTGTGGTTGGCTTCGTGGCTGAGAGTTTTTGAGTTGGATCATATGGATTGATAACTGAAGGGATTCCGAGCAACGCAGTCAGCTGTGTCTAGAAGTGAAGGCGAAGACTGTGGGTGTCAACATTTTGAAGGACGTGGCTGAAGCCTGGACTATTGGATCAAGTGTGTGAGTGAAAGATATTATTACTGATGGAAACAGATATAGACTGAACACATGCTAATAATGGGTATGAGTTTATTGTCTGTAATCACGAGAGACATTAAGAACGACATTAATTAATGTTGAAATAAATATTAAAAAGTGCGCTCACTGTAAAATGGAAAGAGTAAAAGTGGCGAGAGTCAATTGATGTTGTACATAACAGCAGAGTGAATAAATTAGAGATCAAATTTAGTTTCATTTATTTATTTTTATTGTGTGAGACAGTAGCTTACAATTGTTCACGTGTGTTCTTTACATTTTTAATTGTTAATTTTCTTGGCATGTTTACATTGTGGTAATCCCAGTTTGTTTATATTTTTGTTGAAATTATCTAGCTATGTTCATTTTATTCTTTGATTATAAACCATTGTTTAAACTATTCTTAATTCAGATTATAAGTAATTTATTCACGAGTTTTTCTGACCAATTGAGTGACTATGTAAGTTAGTCCCTCACATAGAAATTGAAACAATACATTTCAGCAGCACTGTATTAAGGAAAGAGTTTTCCTAGACGCTACAAAAGGTCTGTTACTAGTCATCAGAGAAGATGGATCGTCAGTTCATGAAGTCTGAAACCAGGGGACTGAATTCCGAGGACCTATGTCGGGGCAGTGCAATGTAATGTTGTAGATACGCGCCGAGAGTCTATGGAATCATAAATGATGGAGTTGGAAAATAATTGCATTAATCCTGCACATCATCTGGTATTGCTGCCATGTCTCCAGCCCAAACGATGCAAGTAAGGCCTCAGACTTACATCAGTCACTAACAGACACATCCTGCTTCAGACTGTTGTATAAAATGTTTTAAAAGCAGCACAGACTAAAAAAATCCTGATTAATATTTGGCGAAATTCAATACTAATTTCAAATTTGGCTACAGTTTGATATAAGTCATTATACGAGAAATTGACATATGCCTTAAATTATGCACACACTTTTATTTTTATTCCCCTGAGGTACAGGAATAAATCACAAAAACTTTCGTTGCATCTCGAGCTAGTTATATTATTAAAGGACAGAAGAATTTAAATTGTTAAGACTAAAGAATCTGCTAATATTACATCTCGTAACAGTTCTTTGTAAATACTTTCAATCAATGGACATTTGAAAACTGATCTCAATATTACCTATGTCACTTGAACTTGCAGCAAGACGTGTTGTAAAGATGTGTGTAGATATTGTTCTTATGTCTTTTGCATGTGATAGAATTTCTTTCATATCGTGAATCACTTGAAACTATTAATTAAATATTTTCTTCGATTATTTCAATTGGATGTGTTATGCTTGTAGAGTTGTTGTTTCATCATACTCAAATCTTGAAGTAATTTTTTAATGATTTCATAATGCATATACGTGAAATATGTTTTTGAACTCTGTTTTAGCTTAAATTGCAGTAAGCTATGATTTTGCACTCAGTCCAGAGTATAAATTGGCTCATTACCACGAATCCTATTTTCTCGTGTGATCATTGAGTTGAAGTATCAATTCTAGATAGGTTGATTAGGAAATACAGTATTTATTTTACTACTGCTAAAGTAGTTGGCGACTGTATGTCTCAGAAATTTCTACACTCACAATAAGCTTACTTTAAGTAAATCTTCTGAACCTATAAGTTGGGCACAAATATGAATTTTCTTTTGAACACACTAAACAAATAAAGTCTCCTCCAATTCTCACTTTATTAAAGATTGTCGACCATACATAGGGTGATTACCATGTTGTATTGTATCAATTCAATCGACTAAAACTTAATGTCACAAATCCAAATCTATTTATTATAGATTGGCTCCGCAACGTGGTGGCTACAAAAATAATATCCAGGTTACACATTTTAGGACGTATTCATTATATTATAATTTTAAGACCTCAATCCCTTAGAAAATCATATACGCCCTGCAGGCAACATCCTTCAGCATGTAACAGTATAATTATAAAATAAATCCTTCATTAATGTGGGACCATTGCATCCAAGTGTTAATTTCCCATTTTCCACCAGTGTATGTTGTTATGTAGGGCCTGTGTGTTTCATTCAAAGTACTGTATATCTCCATGTACTCCATGGTCTGAACACCTCATGTAAAGTCTGTATATTGTTTTGAAAATTAAGTTTGTTTACAATTTCCTGATGATCACTTTGACAGCAAAATATTTATGTTCACATAAGACATTTCTCTTGCTATCTGTGTTACAAGACAATAATATTAACTACTAGAAACTTTATTTCACATTTTGAGACATTAAAAACTTGATGCATTCGCAGTTACTGACTGTTTGGCACGACAGTTCTGGTTTTATTGCGCTAGACCAAGTGTGCGGTTATCGGTAGCTGACGGGAGGTGTTAGTATACCTGACTTACTCTTAGGATCTTCGGTCGGTTGGTAATGTTGGGTTTGTGGCTTAGTGAAGCTGGTGCTGCAGTCCTTCGGTTTAGATTGGGTGCAGGTAGAGGGACGAGAACTTGAAAATGTGCAGAGAAGGGCAGCAAGATGGGTGAAGGGTAGTTGGAGAAGGTAGGGACAGGATGATGAAGAAGGGAACAATAGGCCATCAGTGATGATGAAAGAAATGGGGTGGAGCTCACTGAAGGACAGGAGGAAAGTTGAACGGCTAGTCAGGATGTACACACTGGTGAAGGAAGACGGAGGATGGGGAGGGCTACATTGTAAACTATGTAAGGGGCTGTTTATAGGAAGAGGAAACAACAGTGAGAAGCTGCAGAGGGTGTGGAGGAGAATGGAGCGGGTCTTTGAGGGAGTGGAATGTGTTGAGGGAGGAATTGGTATCTGTGAGATGGGTTGGTAAGTTCAGGAAGGGAGTGGAAAAGGAGTTGTTTGGGTGAAGGAGAGGTGAGAGGGCTAGCCACTGGGTGGTAGCCTAATTGCGAGTGTATGCATGTATGTATATATGTATGTGTCACTTTTATATTTGTTTATTTCTGTTATGTTTTTGTGTTGTTTTATTGCATCCGTAAAAATTAGGATGTACTGGGTTGGCTCACACCATACTTCAGGTTCCAAGCCGCAGACTCTTGGCTCCAGTACCTAGGATTGGCGATTCCGTACCTAGCTTCCGCACGAGAAATTATTTCCTATAATAGTGTTATCGAGTAGCCGCTTGGTAGCTTGAGCGCAGTATCTCCAGCAATCCCCAACTATAGCAGCCAGATCAGAGATGTTGAGCCGTGTGGGCCACCACTGCTTCTACTGGATGCGTACTCAGCCAAGGCCAGGCCTCAACACCCAAGCCAATACCTCCTCCAGCACCTTGATACTCTGGTAGGAGATAATAACCTAGGCCTGCTGTCTCTCCTTGGTGGAAAGTATTCCTAGTGATTCTGGCTCCTCTGTTCCTTCCATCCAGCACCTGGGTGCTCGGATGAAGAAGCAAAAGGCGGCCGTCGAATGGGTGTGTTTCAAGACTGGAAGGCTCCAGGCCTAAAGGAACAAGTTATTATGGCATTTTATGCAACCATGCATATAAATGAGTGTAATTTTTTAGTTGAACTGCAACCTGATCCGCGAGTTAAATGTTTAATAACATTTTTAAGATTTATTCAATTTGGCAACACATCTCGAGAGCTTTATTACTACCAAACCCAGAAGCCAACTGTCAAAACTCTTTTAATTTTTGATTCTACCCTGAGCTTAAGTGAACTTTAACCAAATTTCTCTTCAATTTTGTATACTCACGTACTCTGCCTATTCTCTAGTAGTATGTAACACAGGAAGAGATTGAGATATTTATTTGAATCTTTGATTTGTCTTGAGATTTAAATGATAGGCCTAACTAAAAGTGACCTACACCAAAATTCTACACACTAAAGGAGTTTTACACAGATCATATCTGCATTATTGAGCTTTTAAGTAAAGTTTTTTTGCTAATATTTGGCATGTTTCTGTTTGCTCTTACTTAACATTTATTCTGCTTAATTTAATGTGGTTTTTGTTTCTCATGTTGATGGTTGTGTCCTTTGTTTGTCTAAATATAAAAGCGTTTCATGTGATTTTTAATGCAGTGTGTTATTTGAATGTTGTTTTCCCAAGTGTTTTCATGTGTCCTAAGCTTTAGTAAAAACCAAATAAGATTCACAGTTAATACTGTTGTGTTATCATTGTAGTGCTTTGATATCAATGTCTGTGGTTCTTATGGATAGGAATTCTATCTTCACTAACTGAGTTAGTTTAAAACTTACATTCTGAATCTCTTTTGCTTGTACTTACTGAAAAGAGATCACTATGAGTAATGGCAGACCTACTTGTATGATATGGCAGTGTTGGAAGTGCGGTGCTCTCACCATGCCTTCCCCTCCCCTATGCTACTCACTAAGCCCCTGGCACCTAAGTCTTAAAGAGACTTTTGTATACTCCTTGTTTTGTTCAGCTTCTCTCCCTGGTGTTCTCAGTATTCAAAGACCGATTATTCTTGCATGTTAGTGTAATGTTAATTAGGGCTTTGTACATGCTACCTACAAACCCCTACCACTAAACACTATAACACATAACTACAGAAGTAGTGGCTATCCCAACGTGGTGGCTACGAGTCTGGCTTCGTTCATCCCTAGCTGCATAACCTTACACTATGTTACTGACAAAACACACGGAAGGAAAAAAAATCTTGTAAAGAATACTGGGGTATTAAATTGTAATATTCATTATTTACAGTAAACTGCGCACTTTACACAGTGCTTTCCACCACGAACAGCAGTATATCAACACAGCAATATTGGGCTGAACTCCTCGACGACATCGTTTGATGAATGATTAGTTAAACTTGCTGTGAGCATGCCAGGCAAGTTGTAACAGCACAATTCTTACATTATCTACAACCTTTGTGCTAGCCATTTGCAACTCGCCTTTGTCAGGCTTGAATCACAAATGAAATAACAAAGCTTATTTGGCAACATGCAGTATGTCACTACAGCCCATGTCGCAATTTTAAATAAACTACCTGAAAGAGGACCGTTATCAAATTGTACTACTTAAACAGGTATATATAGCACAATTTCTTTTTTACATTTAAATAAGAATTTTTGATAAGTCATAATGTAACCTAGTGTAATGCTTTGTAAAAAAAACTTGGAAAAATAAAAAATAAAAAAAATACCCACCTGAATAAATGCTATGCTAAAGGCGTAAATAAAAATTAGTCACGATCAATCAGAAGGAAAATACTTTCATCAACACATCGCTGGACCTTGTTTGTCAACACTTGCATTCGCGCGTCGTGCCATAAAATTGTCCTTCGAACACCGAATTCTGAAATTCATTGGTAGTGTTGCCGAGACATTGAATTATTTTTTTTGACAAATCCCATCAATTAGTTTTTATAATTTTTTATGACCATAGTTCTTATTCTACAATTGTTGAGAGATAGTCGGTAGTAGTTAATGTAAACTCGTATGGTTCCGTTTTGTTAAAGCCCCTGTTATGTTGCAAAATTTATCCGTCATACAGTGTGAGAGTTGGTCGAATATACTTATAATATTGCGCTTAAAAAAAATTGCAACAAGTTTGGTCAAATAAATCTGCACAAATGTGATGTCCCCGAAAAGTCATATAAACCTACATAATTGTCTGTAAAAGGTACTGCTTCAGTAAGCTCCAGTATCCATAAAACATTTTGAAGATAGTACTGGGGGCCAATTAAATACACGTTTCTATTGGTACAACACAAAATTTGTACTTGGATTGCACAAAAATGGCATTAAATACAAACAAACAGAGATGCAAGCAGTTGCATATGGAAACGAAAAGCAGAGAAATCTGAGCTCATACCTCGGCGCAAGTACAATTACTCTCGCTACGCATGTGTTGTCGACACATGAATATAACGTGCAACATGTTATCATTTCGTAATAATGAAAATACGTTTTGGTTAAATTTTGTCAGTGGGAAATTGTGTAAAATACTAAATTAAAGTGATTTCAAAAACAAATTGAAGTAGGTAGATTGGAGAAGGGATGTTTTCTAAGGGTATTCTAGCTTAACTTTTCGCATAAAATTCAACACTGACGGCGTGTGGCCATGTGGAAAGGGGTTAAAAAGGGTTTTGGGGGAAGTGAAGGGGCGGTATAGGATGTGGTTTACCCCACTAGGCACCAGGCATCGTCAAGGCGACACCGAGATGGTAAATGATTGTTGTAGCACGACGACTCTTGATGACCTCAGGGGTGTGGGCCGTACGCCCGGACCAAATCACCTCGCGATGATGCTGTTGATCTCTGCCCGATGATGCTATTTCCAATTATGTTGTGTGATTGTTATTTACTAAACAGTAGCCGGTGGGTTGACTACATACCATACTGACAAGTCTTTGGCGGGAAACTTACAAAACAATTAACACTCGCGTACACGGATTGTTAGGCCAACAACACGCCCATAAAATACGGAACAATGTGCTCATACATATGCACTTAAGGAAACTGAAAAATAAAGAAATACTGACATGATGCGAGCAGGTATTGTTATGGCCCGTCCCCTTACACATACAAGGCAGTCGAAATAACTTACGCACTGTTCAGTTCAGAGGCATTTATTCAACATCACTATACACATCTCTCTCAGGGGAACACTTTACATGTGAAGGAATGTGGCTACACAATGGCGGCCACTGCGGTTAAGCGGATTAATAGTCTGTCGACAATAATTAACAAATGGTATTAAATGCTTCCCGGGGCAACACTATTCCCACGGGAAGTGAGGGTTGTGTACCAGGCGGCTAAAACAAGAAGGTTCCAGAAAATGAAGTCTATTGCAGTTAAATGTCCATGCTAGATGATGAAGGCCACCCAGCCCTGAAGCTCGCGACACATTCACCACCCTTCTAGTTTGCTGTTCGCTGACTTCAACTCCCGCCTGACGGGCTGGCGGGGCTCGGCTAACCCACACGCCAGAACGGAATTACTTTCTGCTACAAACATATACATCTCCTGTTTAACTGCATGCTACCTGCTAAAACTTATAAAATACATATAAAACTCTGCAATACAAAATACTATTTAATGATAATAAAAATAGTGGTAGATGGGTGATAAAAGAAATACATATGAAAACAAGCTCAACAATACCTTGGGAACAAGAAAAGATAAACAAGCAATACATACTTTAATAACACACAACAGATAATTAATGGTGTGAGCCCTGGACTGTCAGGTCCAGTAATAATTAGGGACTATTTTCATATTACTCCGCCTCACGGAGTTTCTATTGTAGGTGTCTTTGGCATCCACCAGCTGTGCTGCAATGCTCTGCACTTCACTGCACTTGGTCGCACACATACGACCTGGTGCACGCACTGTCCTTCAGTAGAGCGAACATCCCTACTGTGGTGGCTTATAAGTAGTGTCCGGAAAAACTGTTTTTGGGGTAAGGAAACATGGCACACGTCAACACTTTTATTTCCATCAATACAGTCCCAATAATACATTTGTATTGAAGTGCTAGTTTTTTTTTTTTTTGCTTCGTATTTAGGAGGTGAGATTTGTTATGGAACACAAAAGAGTCTTGTTTCCCCCACTGTCGAAGGATGTGGCGACAATTGGTAATAAAAATACTTATGACACGACATGCAACATGAATATTGTTACATTTCTGCGAATATAACAAACTACAAATATAACTTACATAAACTAAATATCCAACTTAAGCACTGCACAGATTGCATCTGCGAAGAAAATGTCAGCCATGTGGAAATTCGTAATGTAATAAAAAAGAACACAGTGAAGAATAGCATGTTTTCTAAACAAAAAAAGAATTGAACACAATATTAGGTCGGTTACACATCGAAAACAGTCACAAATCGTATTAACACTTATAATATATGATATTAAGTCTCTTCCTTTAATGTAAATAACAGTAAACACACAATCTCAAGGATATCTGATATTGTTGCATCATTAAAATCTTAATTTCTTGTCTGTTAAAAGATGTAGTTGTCCACATATTAATCACAAATCTTCACACTTCATCTATTAGTGAAATAAGTGGCTCTTCATGTAAAAACATTGCATTATAAACTTAACACGAAATACTATACATACTAATATCGGGCAGCTGGAGATTTTCCATGCGAAATGTGATTGTCCTGCGCTCTGCTGGCTTGAGGTGACAAAACATTCGGTTACATTTACCGTCGTGCATTTTAGACTGGGAATTGCTATCACATGTTTGTGGTTTTGTAACAGATGGGGGTTGCAGGTTAGGTTACCTTGTTGGAAATAGGATAACTACTTCCATATTTGGGCGTCAGTGCAGAGCACAAGATTCTACAGGGTTGTGAATGCTGACGACAACGTGGCCTCCCCTTTTTGATCCAACATCATTCTTGTGGTAACTCCTGTTGCAGTGAAAAGTTGAAGTCTTGGAGAGCTACATTCAGTTAGGCCTATGCTAGTAAGGGCTGTCGGCCTCCCTTATACGCCACTAAAAATCTTCGTGGGTTGTTTCGGCCAACCAACACCGTAAACGAAAAATGATTTAAAGGGAAAATATTCATGTAGACACATGGTCAGACTAACCAAATAAAGAAAGTCATATTCGGAAATATTCAGGATGTCACAATGTATTTAGTATTACCCTCATATGATACAAATAAGTTTACACATCTCCACTATATCTCAGATAGCACTACTACTGTTCAAAAAGGCATGAAGCCGACAAAGAATTACATTGCAAGTTACGATCCAGCTGTGAAGCAAACAGACTAGACTGTGGGGTACCGCCCGGTCCGGAGTAAGGAAAAAAAGTTAAATTTTCCCACTAAATAAAATTAAAGCTGTTGCAATTACTTGATGAGTTAAAAATTTGAAGTCTCTGGAATGGGCACTCACGCACGACCTACCCCACAAGCTGCGGTGATGCCACTGATTAATATGGTCGCACGAGATTGGCACCTTAGGGCTACTTCCCACATGACAACACAAAGACATGTTATTCGGGTTTAATTATTTAAATGAAAATAGATGAAGAACAAAAATGGTACACAGAAAAAAAAAAAATATATACAAACACTTTGACTGACATAAAAATTTTCAGGAGCGATGAAGTCAATTGTAAAACTGTACTGACAAGTTTTGTTTATATATGTGGACTACAGTCTTTGGCTATCCGGTAAGCACCATGGAGGTAATAGATGATGGAGTGGCAGCAGCCTTTCTTCTCCACGATTATCAAGTGAAGCCGATTTCTTGTCGGACTTCTTTCAACTGCACAAGTGCAGACCGATTGTTTCTGTCAGCCACCATATTATGAGT
>JARBHB010000423.1:0-13209 GCA_029891345.1 Dryococelus australis | reverse complement strand
ATTTTGAGGATTCCCCACAAAACCAGATTCCAGTGGGACCCTGATCTGCGTGATCCTTTTCTACGAGGGTTGAGTTCCACTCGACCAGTTCCCAGTTTGCCACTATTTCGCGGACCCCCGGGAAACTCGAGGGGGGGCCCCCATCGAAACATTTCAGTGGTGACACACAATTCCCCTTTATACGAAACTACGAGGTTTTTTCCCCATCGAAACAGTTCCTTTGGTGACACCGATCTCGCCTGTACCCGTTATCTCGAGGATTTGAGTTCCAATCGAACACAGTTTCCCAGTGGGCCCCAATTTATCTGGGTTTTAATACCGTTATTACGAGGAGTTGATCCCCCCAAAAACAGTTTCCCAGTGGTACACACTGATCTCGCCGTAAAACACAATTACAAAAGGGTTTTCCCACATCGAACAAGTTTCCAGTGGTACACATATTCGCCCTTATAACCGTTTCTACGAAAGTTGAGTCTCCACATCGAAACAGATTTCCATTTTTGAAAACCACTGTTCCGCCGTGATACCCGTTATACAGATTCCAGTGGTGACACACTGATCTCGCCGTGATACCCGTTATCTACGAGGATTTGAGTCTCCACATCGAACACAGATTCCAGTGGTGACACACTGATCTCGCCGTGATACCGCGTTATCTACGAGGAGTTGAGTCTCCACATCGAACACAGATTCCAGTGGTGACACACTGATCTCGCCGTGATACACGTTATCTACGAGAGTTGATTCTCCACATCGAACACAGATTCCAGTGGTGACACACTGATCTCGCCGTGATACCGACTTATCTACGAGAAGTTAGTCTCCACATCGAACAAAGATTCCAGTGGTGACACACTGTTCTCGCCGTGATCCGCGTTATCTACGATGAGTTGATTTCCACATCAAACACAGATCCAGGGTGACAACTGATCTCGCCAGATACCACGTTATCTACGAGAGTTGAGACTCCCATCGAACACAGATTCCAGTGGTGACACACCGATATCGCGTATACACGTTATATACGAGAAGTTGATTCCACATTAACATAGTTCCGTGGTGACACACTGATCTCGCCGTTATACCGCGATTTCACGAGAAGTGAGTTCCACATCGAACACAGATCCGTGGTGATACACTGATCTCGTGTGATACCGCGTTATTACGAGGAGTTGAGACTGCACATAGAACAGATTCAAGTGGTGACACACTGATCCGCCGTGATACCAGTTATCAACAGGGTTTGAGTCTCCAATCGAACACAGATTCCAGTGGTGACACACTGATCTCGCCGTGATACCGCGTTATCACGAGGAGTTGATTCTCCACATCGAAAAATGATTCCATGGTGTCACAATGATTCGTGTGATACCACGTTATCTACGAGGAGGAGTCCCACATCGAACAAGATTCCAGTGGTGACACCACTGTTTTCGCCGTGATTCCGCGTTATTACGAGGATTGAGTTCCACATCAAAACAGAATCCAGTGGTACAACTGATCTGCATTGATACGGTTATCTACAGGATTGAGTCTCCACATCGAACACAGATTCCAGTGGTGACATCTGATCTGCGTGATTACCGCGTATATACGAGGATTTGAAACTCCACTCGACACAGATTCCAGTGGTGACACACTGATCTCCCGTGATACCGGTTTCTATGAGGAGTGAGTCTCCACATCGAACACAGATTCAGGGTGACACTCATCTCGCCGTAACCGCGTTATCTCGAGGAGTTGAGTCTCCACTCATCACAGATTCAGTGGTGACACACTATCTCGCCGTGATACACGTTATCTCGAGGAGTTCGTCTCCAATCGAACACAGATTTCATTTAACACACTAATGTCGTGTGATACGCATTATCTACGAGGAGTTGAGTCTCCATATCGAAAATTGTTTCCATGGTACACACTGATTCGCCGTATACCGTTATTTCCGAGGAGTTGAGTTCCACATCGAACACAGATTCCAGTGGTGACACACTCATCTCGCCGTGATACCACGTTATCTACGAGAGTTGAGTCTCCACATCGAACACAATTCCAGTGGTAACAACTATTCGCTGTGATACGCATTATCTACGAGGAGTTGAGTCTCCACATCGAACACAGATTCCAGTGGTGACACACTGATCTCGCCGTGATACGCGTTATCTACGAAAGTTGAGTCTCCACATCGAAAACAGATTCCAGTGTGACACACTGATATCATTGATACCACATCTACGAGAGAGTATCCCACATCAAACAGATTCCAAGGTGACACACTGTTTCGCGTGATTCCCGTTATTACGAAGTTGTTTTCACATCGAACACAGATTCCGTGGCGACACACTGATTGGGGTGATACCACGTATCTACGAAGAATTGAGTTCCACATCGAAGAGATTCCAGTGGTGACACATATGTCGCTTATACGATTATCACTAGGAGTGAATTCCACTTCGAACACAGATTCAGTGGCGACACACTGATTGGGGTGATACCACGTTATCTCGAGAGTTGAGCCTCACACGAACACAGATCCAGTGTGACACCTGATCTCCCCGTTTAACACGTTATCTACGAGGAGTTTAGTCTCACATCGAACACAGATTCCAGTGGTGACACACTGATCTCCTTGATACGCATTATCTACGAGGAGTGATCTCCACATGAACATGATTCAGTTGGACACACTTATCTCGCCATTATAACATGTTACTACGAGGAGTTGAGTTCCACATCGATACAGATTCCAGTGGTGACACCTGATCTCGCAGTGATACTGACTTATTCGAGAAGTTATCCCACATCGAACACAGATTCCAGTGGTGACCACTGACCGCTGATACCCATTATCTACGAGAGTTGAGTCTCCACATCGAACACAGATTCAGTGGTACAACTGATTCGCTGTGATACCGCGTTATCTACGAGGAGTTGAGTCTCCACATCGAACACAGATTCCGGGGTAACACACTGATCTCGCTGTGATACATCGTGATCTACGAGGTTTTGAGTCTCCACATTGAAAACAGTTTACATTGGTGACACACTGATCTCGCCGTGATACCATGTTATTTCCGAGGAGTTGAGTCTCCACATCGAACACAGATTCCAGTAATGACACACTGATCTCGCCGTGATACCGTGTTTTCTACAAGAAGTTGATTCTAGACATCGAACACAGATTCCAGTGGTGACACATCATCTCGCCGTGATACCACGTTATCTACGAGGAGTTCAGACTCCACATCGAACACAGATTCCAGTGTAACACACTATGTCTCTGTGATACGGCATTATCTACGAGGAGTTGAGTCTCCACATCGAACACAGATTCCAGTGTGACTCACTGATCTCGCTGTGATACCGCGTTATCTACGAGGAGTTGAGTCTCCACTTCGATCACAGATACCAGTGGTGACTCACTGATCTCGCTGTGATACCGCGTTATCTACGAGGAGTTGTGTCTCACATCGAACACAGATTCCATGGTTAACACACTGATCTCGCTGTGATACATCGTGATCTACGAGGTTTTTAGTCTCCACATCGAAAACAGTTTCCATTGGTGACACACAGATCTCGCCGTGATACCATGTTATTTCGAGGAGTTGAGTCTCCACATCGAACACAGATTCCAGTGGGGACTCACTGATCTCGCCGTGATACCACGTTATCTACGAGGAGTTGAGTCTCCACATCGAACACAGATTCCAGTGGTAACACACTAATTTCGCTGTGATACGGCATTATCTACGAGGAGTTGAGTCTCCACATCGAAAACAGTTTCCATTGGTGACACACTGATCTCGCCGTGATACCATGTTATTTCCGAGGAGTTGTGTCTCCACATCGAACACAGATTCCAGTGGTGACACACTCATCTCGCCGTGATACCACGTTATCTACGAGGAGTTCAGACTCCACATCGAACACAGATTCCAGTGGTAACACACTAATGTCTCTGTGATACGGCATTATCTACGAGGAGTTGAGTCTCCACATCGAACACAGATTCCAGTGGTGACTCACTGATCTCGCCGTGATACCACGTTATCTACGAGGAGTTAAGTCTCCACATCGAACACAGATTCCAGTGGTGACACACTGATCTCGCCGTGATCCGTTATCTACGAACAGTTGAGTCTCCACATCGAAAACAGATTCCAGTTGTGACACACTGATATCACTTGATACCAACGTTATCTACGAGGAGAGTAGTCCCCACATCAAACAAAGATTCCAGAGGTGACACACTGTTCTCGCCGTGATTCCCGTTATTTACGATGGAGTTGATTTTTCACATCGAACACAGATTCCAGTGACGACACACTGATTTGGGCGTGATACCACGTTATCTACGAAGAATTGAGTCTCCACATCGAAAGCAGATTCCAGTGGTGACACACTAATGTCGCTGTGATACGGCATTATCAACTAGGAGTTGATATCCACTTCGAACACAGATTCCAGTGGCGACACACTGATCTGGCGTGATACCACGTTATCTACGAGGAGTTGAGTTTCCACATCGAACACAGATTCCAGTTGTGACACACTTATCTCGCCGTTATAACACGTTATCTACGAGGAGTTTGAGTCTCCACATCGAATACAGATTCCAGTGGTGACACACTGATCTCGCCGTTGATACTGACTTATCTACGAGAAGTTTAGTCACCACATCGAACACAGATTCCAGTGGTGACACACTGATCTCGCCTTGATACCGCATTATCTACGAGGAGTTGAGTCTCCACATCGAACACAGATTCCAGTGGTGACACACTGATCTCGCCATATAACACGTTATATACGAGAGTTGAGTCTCCACAGCGAACACAGATTCCAGTGGTAACACACTGATCTCGCCGTGATAACACGTTATCTACGAGAGTTGAGTCTCCACATCGAACACAGATTCCAGTGGTGACACACTTATTTCGTCGTTATATCACGTTATCTACGAAGAGTTGAGTCTCCACACGAACACAGATACCAGTGTTGACACACTGATCTCGCCGTGATACCACGTTATCTACGAGGAGTTGAGTCTCCACATCGAACACAGATTCCAGTGGTGACACACTGATCTCGCCATTATAACACGTTATCTACGAGGAGTTGAGTCTCCACATCGAACACAGATACCCGTGGTGACACACTGATCCCGCCGTGATACCGCGTTTTCTATGAGGAGTCGAGTCTCCACATCGAACACAGATTCCAGTGGTTGACACACTCATCTCGCCGTGAGACCGCGTTATCTACGAGGAGTTGAGTCTCCACATCGAACACAGATTCCAGTGGTGACACACTCATCTCGCCGTGATACCACGTTATCTACGAGGAGTTCAGTCTCCACATCGAACACAGATTCTAGTGGTGACTAACTGATCTCGCTGTGATACCGCGTTATCTACGAGGAGTTGAGTCTCCACATCGAACACAGATTCCAGTGGTGAACACACTAATTTCGCGTGATACGGCATTATCTACGAGGAGTTGAGTCTCCACATCGAACACAGATTCCTGTGGTAACACACTGATCTCGTGTGATACCGTGATCTACGAGGTTGAGTCTCCACATGAAACACAGATTCCATGGTGACACACTGATCTCGCCGTGATTACCATGTTATCCGAGGAGTTGAGTCTCCACATCGAACACAGATTCCAGTGTGACACACTGATCTCGTGTGATACGGTTATTCTACAGAGTTGATTCTCCACATCGAACAACAGTTTCCATTGGTGACACACTATCTCGCCGTGATACCACGTTATCTACGAGGAGTTGAGTCTCCACTTCGATCACAGATACCAGTGGTGACTCACTGATCTCGCTGTGATACCGCGTTATCTACGAGGAGTTGTGTCTCCACATCGAACACAGATTCCAGTGGTAACACACTGATCTCGCTGTGATACATCGTCATCTACGAGGTTTTGAGTCTCCACATCGAAAACAGTTTCCATTGGTGACACACAGATCTCGCCGTGATACCATGTTTTTCCGAGGAGTTGAGTCTCCACATCGAACACAGATTCCAGTGGTGACACACTGATCTCGCCGTGATACCGCGTTATCTACGAAGAGTTGAGTCTCCACATCGAAAACAGATTCCAGTTGTGACACACTGATATCATCTTGATACCAACGTTATCTACGAGGAGAGTAGTCCCCACATCAAACAAAGATTCCAGAGGTGACACACTGTTCTCGCCGTGATTCCGCGTTATTTACGATGAGTTGATTTTTCACATCGAACACAGATTCCAGTGGCGACACACTGATTTGGGCGTGATACCACGTTATCTACGAAGAATTGAGTCTCCACATCGAAAGCAGATTCCAGTGGTGACACACTAATGTCGCTGTGATACGGCATTATCAACTAGGAGTTGATATTCCACTTCGAACACAGATTCCAGTGGCGACACACTGATCTGGGCGTGATACCACGTTATCTACGAGGAGTTGAGTTTCCACATCGAACACAGATTCCAGTCGGGCACACTGATTTCGCCGTGATACCTCAGTAACTTCGAGGAGATGAGACTCCCCATCGAACACAGTTTAAAGTTGTGACACACTGATCTCGCCGTGATACTACTATCTACGAGAAGTTAGTCCACATCGAACACAGATTCCAGTGTGACATACTGATCTCGCCTTATACACGACATCTACAGAGTTGGTCTCCACATCGAACAGATTCCAGGGATGACACACTGATCTCGCCGTTATAACACGTATATCTACGAGAGTTGAGTCTCCACATCGAACAAGATCCAGTGGTGACACACTGATCTCGCCGTGATAACACGTTATCTACGAGGAGTTGAGTCTCCACATCGAACACAGATCCAGTGGTGACACACTGATCTCGCCGTGATACCACGTTATCTACGAGGAGTTGAGTCTCCACATCGAACACAGATACCAGTGTGACACACTGATCTCGCCGTTATAACACGTTATCTACGAGGAGTTTGTCTCCACATCGAACACAGATTCCAGTGGTGACACACTGATCTCGCCTTATAACACGTTATCTACGAGGAGTTGAGTCTCCACATCGAACACAGATTCCAGTTGTGACACACTGATCTCGCCGTGATACCCGTTATCTACGAGGTGTTGAGTCTCCACATCGAACACAGATTCCAGTGGTGACACACTGATCTCGCCGTGATACGACTTATCTACGAGAAGTTTGAGTCTCCACATCGAACACAGATTCCAGTGGTGACACACTGATCTCGCCGTGATACCACTTATCTACGAGGAGTTGAGTCTCCACATCGAACACAGATTCCAGTGGTGACACACTGATCTCGCCTTGATAACCGTTATCTACGAGGAGTTGAGTCTCCACAGTCGAACACAGATTCCAGTGGTAACACACTGATCTCGCCGTGATACCGTTATCTACGAGAGTTGAGTCTCCACATCGAACACAGATTCCAGTGGTAACACACTGATTCTCGTGTATACACGTTATCTACGAAGAGTTGAGTCTCCACATCGAAACAGATACCAGTGGTGACACACTGATCTCGCCGTGATATCCACGTTATCTACGAGGAGTTGAGTCTCCACATCGAACACAGATTCCAGTGGTGACACACTGATCTCGCCGTTAACACGTTCTACAGGAGTTGAGTTCACATCGACACAGTTACCAGTGTGACATCACTGATCCCGCCTGATACCGCGTTTCAGAGGATTTAGTCTCCACATCGAACACAGATTCCAGTGGTGACACACTATCTCGCCGTGAACCCGTTATCTACGAGGAGTTGAGTCTCCCATCGAACACAGATTCAGTGTGACACACTATCTCGCCGTGATACCCGTTATCTACGAGGAGTTATCTCCACATCGAACACAGATTCTAGTGGGTGACTAACTGATCTCGCTGTGATACCGTTTCTACGAGGAGTTGGTCTCCAATCGAACACAGATTCAGGGTGACTACTAGGGGGGGGGGGGGGGGGGGGGGGGGGGGGGGGGGGGGGGGGGGGGGGGGGGGGGGGGGGGGGGGGGGGGGGGGGGGGGGGGGGGGGGGGGGGGGGGGGGGGGGGGGGGGGGGGGGGGGGGGGGGGGGGGGGGGGGGGGGGGGGGGGGGGGGGGGGGGGGGGGGGGGGGGGGGGGGGGGGGGGGGGGGGGGGGGGGGGGGGGGGGGGGGGGGGGGGGGGGGGGGGGGGGGGGGGGGGGGGGGGGGGGGGGGGGGGGGGGGGGGGGGGGGGGGGGGGGGGGGGGGGGGGGGGGGGGGGGGGTGACACCGACTCCTTTTAAAAATTATCTGGGGTTGGTTCCGAACACAAAGTGGTGACCAACCTAACGTTATGGGGGAAACTCCCAAAAACCCGGGAATGATTCCCTTTCCAATCAGGGTGAAAATGGGAAAATTCTTTACAGATTGCCAATTACAGAGGTTGGACCCCCTTCCAACCCCCTTTGGTTCCCAAAGATTTACACAACCGGAAAGAAGGGTTTACCTTTAACGGGGAAGTTAAACGTTCTGGTACCTTTCCCAAGGTATTAGGGTTCCAAGAACACGATTCGGTGCCCGATCCCTGTACCCCAAAGATGTTTTCCTACTTTTGGTGAAACTGACTCGGGGTCCACTAAAGTAATTAACCGACCCGGGGAAATTTCCAATGTTTTCAGTTTTCCATGAACGAAGGTTTCCAGATTCCTGATTGGTTTCTACGAGGGTTAGGGACACAAAATCCTGTAACAGTTCCTGAAGTATTACAGTTTTGTCCCAAATTTAACAAACAATCTCGGGATACTTATCGGATTGAGTCTCACATCGAAAGATTAAGTGTGACACTTCCCGTTCCCGTTTCGAGGAGTTGAGCTCCACCGAAACAGTTTGGAAAATTTCATACCGGTTATCTACAGAAGTCCATGACATTTCCCTGGTAATATCTCGGATGTTCCGAATGATTCCATGAACACATTCCATTACCACTTAAGGTTTTAACGCCGGGTGACCCCCGTTTTTAAATTTTCCAAAAATTTTCGGGGCCCCCTTTTACCTTTCGAATTGGCCTTAAAAAATTTCGGGGGGAATTTTTACCTTCTGGAGGTTGGTTTCCACATCAAAATTCCTTTAACCACATCCTTTAACTTATCCGGGTTTTCCATAAAAACCAGGGCCCGTTGGGTTTCCCGTTTTTACTAAGAAAACCAAAAACCCAACCCCGGGTTAACTGTTTTCCAAATTTATTGACCAATAATTCCGGGACCCTTTTCCCCGGGTATCTCGGGGGCCCCCAAGACCAGATTCCGGGGTACAATAGCGGTACCAATCACAGGATTCCCAGAACGATTCCATGGGAATTCGGGATTGGACACAAATTGATTCCTGAAACAGATCCGGGTTTGCTCTCTACGAATTGGTCCACATCGAACAGATTCCATGGTAAACAATTTCGTGTGATACGTAAGGGGTTTGGTCCCACCAAAACAGTTCCCGGTTAAATGATCTCGGATAATTTTCAAGTTTTTAACGTTCCGGGCCTATCTCGGTGATCCATTTCCGAGTGTCTACGACACGCGTGTACACTATTGGATTTATCACAATGACTCATAAACTTCCTGATTGCGTTCCCGGTTTTCCAGATTGTTCCATTAACATTGGTGACCTTTGGGTGAACCTAACACATTCTTGACACATTTTCCCGTGGACCTATCCCGGGTTAAAATTAGCCACAGAACCGTTCCGGGAACCTGATCTCCTGAACAGTTAACAGAGGGTTCCCAACCGATTCCCCAAAACCATTCCGTTCCCGTTTCGGGATTGTTCCAAAAATCAGGGACAATTTCCCCAAACCTACTCGGGTGGCCTTCCCAGTTATTCCCCGATTTTCCCAGATTTGGGCCATAAACAGAGTGATTTTGGGATTCGTTTTAAGGTTTAACCGACACCGGTTAAACGATCCCGGATCCGGTACACAGATTGCAATGCCAATTCGGGTGCCCACTGACCCGTGTCCGGGTTAGGGGGCTCCATCGACAAGTTTATTCACATGACCGTTTGGGATACAGGGTTATTTTTCCGGTGGGCCTTCCGATCCGTACCAAATTGAGTTAAACCCAATTCAGGGGCTACTCGCCGATCCTTTGAATATTCCCTTTAACCATTCAGGGGAACACACCCCGGATCCCGTTTACAGGTTGGTCCCTCCCCAATTCATGCAGTTTCGGTGACCCTTTCTCGAGATATTCACAGAAGTTCCATGACCACGTTGGGTTTCCAGTTGGAAGTTATCAATTATTTCCCCTTTCAGATACGCGAAAAGGATTAAATGACTTTTGCAAACCGTGGGCCGATCCGCGTACCCCGTTGGGGGTTGAGTCCACATCGAACACGATTCAGGTAACACAGCGTTACGCGTTATCTAGGGTTTTGACTCCATCGACACAGTTTCCCGTGGTGAACATGACTCGCGGCCTTCTGAGGGAGTTCCAACGCACAGTTCAGTTGACAAATTGCGGAAACCCTTTCTGAGGGTTGTTTCACGAACAGATTCAGTGTCAAATTGGGTAAACCCATATCTACGGGGTCCCAAAACAAAATTTGTATACTTTCCGTATACGGTTATCACGAAGTTTCCAAAATTCCGTTACCTTTTGGTTCCTTTCCAGATTTGTTACACCAAATTTATAACCCGGTACCGAAGGAGTTCAATCAACCAGATCAGTGGACACCTGATCGGGATACCGTTTGGGGTTGGTTCCACAAACAGTTTTGGGGTTTAAGATCGCCTTACCGTTATTGGGGTTGAACCCTCGAACAGATTTGTCCAGTGTGAAACTTCTCGGTTAGTTACAAAAATTATCAAAAATTCCGGTGGCCTTTGGGTTGTTCCCATCAACACGTTCCTGAAACAGTTTCCGATAAAGATCTAAATTGAACCACATCGAAACAGATTCATTCCACATAACCGTTTCAGAGGAGTTAGTTCACTCGAACACAGTTCGTGATTGATCCCCTTCTTAATTCCGAAAGTTCATCGAACACAGTTCCGTGGGACCACTGATCTCGTTAAAGGTTACAGAGGAGTTCCCATCAAACACGATTCCAGGGAAAATTTTTTTAAAGGATATTCCAGGGGCGTTCCCACCTAACAACCGTTGCCTAATCCCCAAACCGTGTTCAATGTTCCCAGAGAACCATTTCCTGGTGCACATTCTAAAGTTTCGGGGATCCATCACAACATTGACACAGGCCCCCAAAATTCTTGAAAAGGATTTATCCCAATTTTCGTTATGACCATCCGGTGTACAGTTCGGGGTTGTTTCCCAAAACAGATTACTAAAACACTTTCCGGAAATTTTGGGATTAATTCCACCCAAAAGTTTCGAAACAATACCCCCAGTAACCGATAGGGGTTGGTTTCTCCCGACCCAACCATTAAAATTAAATCCCAAATCATTCGAAGGGTTTTTCCCTTCAAATTCCGGTAACCCTTTCGGGAAGGTTTTCCAGGTTTCCTGCCACAATTCGGGGTTTCCCCTTAACATTCACGAGGTTAGTTCCCACGAACACAGTTTTCCCCCGGTATAAATTTATTCCGTGAACTTTTAAAAATTTTCAAATTGGGTTCCTTGGGTGACACTGACTGCTTATCCAGTTCCCTTTTTTTCCCCCAAAAAAGTTTAAAGGGGACCAATTCCCCTATCCACGTTATTAAAAGGAGTTGCTCCCATGAACCCAGTTCCCAGGGAAATTTTTCCCCCTGAAAAAATTTTTGGGGGAAGTTCACATCAACAAATTTTAACCATGATCCCCTTATACCCATTCCCGGGAGTTGACCCCTAAAACCCTTCCAGGGGTCCCTTATTTCCGTGTTTCGGTTTCAAAGGATTGGCCAAATAACCGCATGATTGGGTTAACATGACGGGGTTACCTAACGGATTAGTCCAATCGAAACGTTTCGGGTCAATACGGTGAATTCAATCTCGAAAATTCGTAACACAGATTCCGGGGTTACGTTTTTGGGTTTCCCCCACTGAAACTTCCCAATAAACCCCGGCCATCCTGGGAAATGTTCTCCAATCGAAAATTCAGGGGTTTACACACTTTCCCGGGGGGCCCTTAACAGAGTTTTCCCTTCCTGAAGTTTCCCTAACAACCATTGGGAAACGAATTCCGATATCGGTTCCCAATTGATTCTCCATGAAAAAGATTCGGGTATACAGTTTTTATCCGGGTTTTGGGGAATCAACTCTACTCATGGCGGTCACTTATTCGGGTATCCCAAAAAATTTCCCGTCAACCAATCCGTTAGGTTACACGGATTGATTCCACTAAAAGAGTTTTTCACATTCCCACGGATCCGGGTTTACCACAGGGTTTCCTACAGATTTTTACATTTTTTGGGGGGGTTTTTTCCAGGTTCCCCAGGGGAAAATTTAACCCCACCGTTTCCAGGGTGATCCTTTTCCCCTGATATTTTACATAGGAGGGGTCACACGGTTCCGGGAAAACCAAATTCCCTCCCCTAAATATTCTGGGAACTTTCGTGGGAACCCTGGGAAATTTCCGATCCAATTTAGGGGAAACATTTGCAGACCCCTGTTCAATAAGGGCCTACCACCCCAGATTAAGTTTACTAAAATTTTCCCGGTGAAAACTGTCGTGTGTACCCGTCCAAATTCGGGTTTCCACACTCCCCGGTTCAATAAATAAACCATTTATTAAAACCCCTTAAAATTGTTCACTACACACACAATTAAATTTCAGGGGGGGTTTTCCTGGGGTTCCATGGAACACAGATTCCGGGGGGGAAAACTCTCACTTATAAATTAGAAGTTGATCAAAACAGGTCCAGGGGTGACACATGATCGCCGTGTACAC
The DNA here is from genome assembly GCA_029891345.1 of Dryococelus australis. Taxonomy (NCBI): domain Eukaryota; kingdom Metazoa; phylum Arthropoda; class Insecta; order Phasmatodea; family Phasmatidae; genus Dryococelus; species Dryococelus australis. The sequence continues at coordinate 334 of JARBHB010000423.1, read as the reverse complement.
TTTCTGAGGTTGGTCCCACGAAAAAGTTCCAGTGGTACACCGATCCGCGTTATTACGGGTTTGAGTCTCCCACAAACAGAATTCCGTGGTGACACATTTTGGTACCGTTCTACGAGGTTTTCCACACGAAACCAGTTCAGTGGTGACACATTCCCTTCCTTATTCCGAGGTTGAGTTCCACAACAACAAATTCCAGGGAAACCTGTTTGCCTGGACCCGTTTAAAAGGGAGTTATTTCCAACAAGTTTCCGGGTTTGACACACTTCCGCTTTACCATTACTAAGGAGTTAATTCCACATCGAACAAATTTCCATGTGAAACCCCTTGCCGTATA
>JARBHB010000422.1:0-13227 GCA_029891345.1 Dryococelus australis | reverse complement strand
AAAACGAAAAAAGTCATGTTTTCTTTAACTAAATTGAACTTTTCATCATTTTAAAAAATGTAGTTTTTTACATTCTGTAAGGCAATTAGTTACTTGCGTTTTTTAAAATTTAATGTAGCATACCATTTTAAAGTTTAGTAAAAAAATCCCAAAAACGAAAATGAGTCTTGTGTTTATTTAGTTAATTGAACTTTGTCATCATTTTTAAGGGCAAATCGTAGTTATTACATTGGGAAAAAGGGGACTTTATTACATGCTTTATTCTTAAAGTTTGAATTTTAGCAAAACCATTTTTAAAGTTTAGTAAAAAATTTCCCCCCAAAAAAAACGACAAATAAGTACATGTTTTTTTTTTTTAACCCTGTTTTTGAACTTTGTCATCATTTTTAACCCAAATCTTTGTTTTTAAAAACCCGAAAAAAGGAACAATTGGGTTACTTGGTTTTTCTTAAAAGAAATTGAAGTGTAGGCATACCACTTTAAATTTTAAAGTAATAAATATACCCCAAAAAACAAAAAATTTGGATCATGTGTTCTACTAAGCTGAATTAAAACTTTTGTCATCATTTTTAAGCAAATCGAAAGTTATTACATTCGTGTAAGGAAAATTTTGTTCTTGCGTTCTTTTAAAAGTTTTTAATTTGTACCCATACCATTTTAAAAGTTTAGTAATAATATATTTCCCAAAAAGACAAATTTTTTCATGTGTTCTAAAAAATAAATTTGAACTTTGTAAATTTTTTTAAGAAAATCGTAGTTATTCCTTCCCGAAAAAAGGACAATTAGTTACGGGGCTTCTTAAAAAGTATTGAATTGTGGGGCCCAAAACCATTTTAAAATTTTTTAGTAAAAAATATACCCCAAAAAAACAAAATAGAAAATTGTGTTCTAACCTTTGTCATCTTTTTTAAAAGCAAATCGTAGTTATTAATTCTGTAAACAATTATTAAACATGGTACTTTTTAAAATTTTTTTGAATTGTATTTAAAACCTTTTTAAAAAATTTTAGTAAAAAAAATTTTAACCCAAAAACAAAAAAATGAAAATACATGTTTTTTTTTTAAAGAAAAAATTAAAATTTTATTGCATCATTTTTAAGCAAATCTTTATTTTTATTACATTCGTGAAAGGGAACAATTATTTTACGGGTTTTTTTTTAAATTTTTGAAGTGTGGGCAAAACCACTTTAAATTTTTAGTAAAAAAATTTTTTCCCCAAAAACAAAAAATTTAAAATCATGTGTTCTACTAAGCAAATTTTGGAACTTTTTCATCATTTGTAAGAAAAATCGTGTTATTACATTCGTGTGGGGAAAATATTAGTTACTTGCGTTTTTCCCTTAAAAGTATTAAATGTAGGCATACCATTTTTAAAGTTTAGTAAAAATATATCCCAAAAACGACAAATGAGTTTCATGTGTTTTTTTAACTAAATTGAATTTTGTAAATCATTTTTAAGAAAATTTTAGTTATTAAAATTCGTGTAGGGTTTTTATTACTTACATGCGTACTTCTTGAAGTATTGAATTGTAGTCATACCACTTTAAATTTTAGTAATAAATAAAACCCAAAAACGAAAAAGTAGATAATGTGTTTTTTTTTAGCTGAAAAAAAACTATTGTCTCTTTTTTAAAGCAAATCGTAGTTATTCCCCTTTTTTGAAAGGAAATTTTTATTTTACATGTTTTTCTTCTTAGAAGATTGAAGTGTAAGTATACCACTTTAAAGTTTATTTAAATAAATATACCCCAAAAAAACGAAAAATAAGATACTTTGTTTCTATAAGCTAAATTTTAAATTTTTTGTCATCTTTTTAAAAGCAAATCGTATTTATTACATTGTGAAAGGGACAATTATTTATTTTGCGTTCTTTTTAGAATATTGAATGGGGCAAAATTTTTTTTTTTTTTTTTTTTTTTTTTTTTTTTTTTTTTTTTTTTTTTTTTTTTTTTTTTTTTTTTTTTTTTTTTTTTTTTTTTTTTTTTTTTTTTTTTTTTTTTTTTTTTTTTTTTTTTTTTTTTTTTTTTTTTTTTTTTTTTTTTTTTTTTTTTTTTTTTTTTTTTTTTTTTTTTTTTTTTTTTTTTTTTTTTTTTTTTTTTTTTTTTTTTTTTTTTTTTTTTTTTTTTTTTTTTTTTTTTTTTTTTTTTTTTTTTTTTTTTTTTTTTTTTTTTTTTTTTTTTTTTTTTTTTTTTTTTTTTTTTTTTTTTTTTTTTTTTTTTTTTTTTTTTTTTTTTTTTTTTTTTTTTTTTTTTTTTTTTTTTTTTTTTTTTTTTTTTTTTTTTTTTTTTTTTTTTTTTTTTTTTTTTTTTTTTTTTTTTTTTTTTTTTTTTTTTTTTTTTTTTTTTTTTTTTTTTTTTTTTTTTTTTTTTTTTTTTTTTTTTTTTTTTTTTTTTTTTTTTTTTTTTTTTTTTTTTTTTTTTTTTTTTTTTTTTTTTTTTTTTTTTTTTTTTTTTTTTTTTTTTTTTTTTTTTTTTTTTTTTTTTTTTTTTTTTTTTTTTTTTTTTTTTTTTTTTTTTTTTTTTTTTTTTTTTTTTTTTTTTTTTTTTTTTTTTTTTTTTTTTTTTTTTTTTTTTTTTTTTTTTTTTTTTTTTTTTTTTTTTTTTTTTTTTTTTTTTTTTTTTTTTTTTTTTTTTTTTTTTTTTTTTTTTTTTTTTTTTTTTTTTTTTTTTTTTTTTTTTTTTTTTTTTTTTTTTTTTTTTTTTTTTTTTTTTTTTTTTTTTTTTTTTTTTTTTTTTTTTTTTTTTTTTTTTTTTTTTTTTTTTTTTTTTTTTTTTTTTTTTTTTTTTTTTTTTTTTTTTTTTTTTTTTTTTTTTTTTTTTTTTTTTTTTTTTTTTTTTTTTTTTTTTTTTTTTTTTTTTTTTTTTTTTTTTTTTTTTTTTTTTTTTTTTTTTTTTTTTTTTTTTTTTTTTTTTTTTTTTTTTTTTTTTTTTTTTTTTTTTTTTTTTTTTTTTTTTTTTTTTTTTTTTTTTTTTTTTTTTTTTTTTTTTTTTTTTTTTTTTTTTTTTTTTTTTTTTTTTTTTTTTTTTTTTTTTTTTTTTTTTTTTTTTTTTTTTTTTTTTTTTTTTTTTTTTTTTTTTTTTTTTTTTTTTTTTTTTTTTTTTTTTTTTTTTTTTTTTTTTTTTTTTTTTTTTTTTTTTTTTTTTTTTTTTTTTTTTTTTTTTTTTTTTTTTTTTTTTTTTTTTTTTTTTTTTTTTTTTTTTTTTTTTTTTTTTTTTTTTTTTTTTTTTTTTTTTTTTTTTTTTTTTTTTTTTTTTTTTTTTTTTTTTTTTTTTTTTTTTTTTTTTTTTTTTTTTTTTTTTTTTTTTTTTTTTTTTTTTTTTTTTTTTTTTTTTTTTTTTTTTTTTTTTTTTTTTTTTTTTTTTTTTTTTTTTTTTTTTTTTTTTTTTTTTTTTTTTTTTTTTTTTTTTTTTTTTTTTTTTTTTTTTTTTTTTTTTTTTTTTTTTTTTTTTTTTTTTTTTTTTTTTTTTTTTTTTTTTTTTTTTTTTTTTTTTTTTTTTTTTTTTTTTTTTTTTTTTTTTTTTTTTTTTTTTTTTTTTTTTTTTTTTTTTTTTTTTTTTTTTTTTTTTTTTTTTTTTTTTTTTTTTTTTTTTTTTTTTTTTTTTTTTTTTTTTTTTTTTTTTTTTTTTTTTTTTTTTTTTTTTTTTTTTTTTTTTTTTTTTTTTTTTTTTTTTTTTTTTTTTTTTTTTTTTTTTTTTTTTTTTTTTTTTTTTTTTTTTTTTTTTTTTTTTTTTTTTTTTTTTTTTAACTGAATAACTTTGTCATCTTTTAAGCAAATGTAGTTATTAATTTCTTGAGACAATTATACTTTTTTCCTTTTAGAATTTAAGTGTAGAACCCATTTAAATTTTGTAATAAATATACCCCAAAACGACAAATGGGCATGTGTTCAAATTTCTAAATTAAAATTTTCATCATTTTAAAGCAAACGTAGTTTTTACATCTGTAAGACAATTATTTTTCGTCTTCTTAAATATTGAAGGTACAAAAAATTTTAAAGTTTGAATTAATATACCCCAAAAACGAAAAATTAAGATACTTGTGTTCAAAACCGTTTGCTGTTGTCTCATTTTAAGCAAATGAGTTATTACTTTTTGTAAAAAATTATTTTACGGGTTCTTTTAAAAGGTTTTGAATGTATAACACTTTAAAGTTGTAATAAATATATCCCAAAAACGACAAATGGATAAGGGGTGTTTATTTGGAAAATTTTTTTTAAATCATTCTTAAGAATTTTAAGTTATTAACTGAAAAGGACAATTTTTTAAATTTCTTTTAAAGTATTGAAGAAAACCCATTTTAAAAATTTGTAAAAATATATCCCAAAAACGAAAATAGATACATTTTCTAAAAAACTGAATTGAACTTTGCATCATTTTAAGCAAATCGTTTTATTACATTCTTGTGGGGCTTTTTATTTTGCTTTTTTAAATATTAATTGAGATACCACTTTAAAGTTTGTAATAAATAACCCAAAAAAAACGAAAATGAATCATGTGTTCATTAGGAATTAAAATTTGTCATATTTTAAAAATCGTATTTTATACATTGTAAGGAAAATTATTACATGTTCTTCTTAAATATTGAAGTGTAGGATACCCTTTAAATTTTTGTAATAAATATACCCCAAAACGAAAATAAATACAGGGTTTTTTAAGCGAAGCTTTTGTCATCATTCTTAAGCAAATCGTTTATTACATTTGTAAAACAAAAAAGTTAAGGGTTTTCTTAAAAAGTATTGAATGTAGATACATTTTAAAATTTGTAATAAAAAAATCCCAAAAAGGGCAAAAGATCCCTGTGTTTAAAAGCTGTTTAACTTTTTGCCCCTCATTTAACAAATGTAGTTATTACTTTCTGAAAACATTTAGTTACAGGTTCTTTTTAGAGTTTTAAGTAGCATACCATTTAAATTTTTTGTAATAAATATACCCCAAAAAGGGAAAAATAGATACATGTGTTTCTAATAGTAATTTAAAAATTTTTGTCATCTTTTTAAGCAAATCGTTTTTTAAACATTTTGTAAGGAATTTGTTACTTGCTTCTTTTTTAAAGTATTAAAAAGTAGGCATACCACTAAAGTTTGAAAAAAAAATTTCCCAAAAAGACAAATGGATCATGTGTTCATATACAAAATTGAACTTTTGTAAATTTTTTAAGAAATGTAGTTATTACACTGAAAGGACAATTAGTAAAATGGTTTTTCTTAAAATATTGAGTGTGGGCTCCCATTTTAAAATTTGTAAAAAATTTAATCCCAAAAACACAAATAAAATACATGTGTTCAAAACAAAGCTGTTGTCACATTTTTTAAAGCAAATCGTTGTTATTACATTCATGAACCAATTAGTTCATGGTACTTCTTAAAAGTATGAATTAGTACACAAAGTTTTGTAATAAAAAATCCCAAAACGAAAAAATTGAGATAATGTTTTTCAAATTTTAGCTGAATTAACTGTTGCCTCTTTTTAAAGAAATCGTAGTTATACATTCGAAAGGGGGCAATTATTTAAAAATCGTTTTTTTTAGAATTTTTGAAGGTAGGCTTACCATTAAGTTTAGAAAAAATAATCCCAAAAACGAAAAAGGGGGATACTGTGTTTTTATTAGCTGAATTTAATGTTGCTCTTTCTAAAGCAATCGTAGTTATTACATTCTGTAATGACAATTTTTTACTCGTTTCTTAAAATTAAAGTTAGGTCCACTAAAATTTGAAATAAATTATCCCAAAAACGACAAATGGATTTGGGTTTTTTCCTAAAAGCTAATTAAAAACTTTGTCATCATTCTTAACAAATCGTAGTTATTAAACTTTAAGGAAAAATAGTTACATGGTACTTCTTAAATTTTGAATGTAGAACCACTAAATTTTTTGTAAAAAATATACCCCAAAAAAACGAAAATTTAAATCATGTGTTCAAAAACGTTTTGTTTTCATCATTCTTAAGCAAATCGTAGTTATTCATTTTTTTAAAAAATTATTTTAAATTTTAACTTTTTAAAATTATTGAATTTAGTAAACCACTTTAAATTTTTTTGAAAAATAAACCCAAAAAGCAAAGGATCATGTGTTCTTATAGCTGAATTTAAAACTATTCACATTTTTTAAAGCAAACGTAGTTATTACATTTTGAAGGAAATTAGTTACGGTTTTTTTTTTATTGAATGACAAACCACTTTAAAGTTTTTAATAAATATACCCAAAAACGAAATGAGATACATGGTTCTATTACTGAATGAACTTTGTCATCATTTAAAACAAATTTTTTGTTTTTTCATTCTTTTTTTATGGATTATTACTGCGTATTTTCTTAAAAGTATTGAATGTAGCATACCCCCAAAAATTTTTTGTAATAAAAATACCCAAAAACGCAATGAGTTTAAATGTGTTTTAAAAATTCTGATTTGAAATTGCCCATATTTTAAGAAAATCGTGTTATTAAAATCTTGTAGGACAATTTTTTCATGCCTTTTTAAAGTATTAAAATTGTAGCATACCATTTTAAATTTTTTTAATAAATATACCCAAAACACAAATAGAACATGTTTCTATTTACTAAAATTTGAACTTTTCACATTTTAAAAGCAAATCGGTTTTTAATTCTTGAAGCCAATTAGTTCCTTGTTTTCTTAAAGTATTAAAATTGGGCATAAAATAAAATTTTTGTAAAAAATAATCCCAAAAACGACAAATAATCATGGTTTTCAATAAGCTGAATTGAACGTTGTCACATTTAGCAAATCTATTTTTACATTTTTGTAAGAAAAATTGTTACTGTTTTCTTTTTAAATTTTGAATGGGGGCATACCCCCTAAGTTTGTAAAAATTTAACCCAAAAAACAAAAAGATACATGGTTCTATTAGCTGAATTGAAACTGTTTGTCATAATTCTTAAGCAAATCGTAGTTTTTACATTCTTGTAACATTTTTTAAAATTGTTTTCTTAAAAGTATTGATTGGGATCCCATAAAGTTTGTAAAAAAATTCCCCCAAAAACGACAAATGAGATACATTTTCTTTAAACGAATTGAACTTTTCTCTTTTTTAAGCAAATCGTGTTTTTTACATTCTTAAAGAAATTATTCGGGTACTTTTAAATTATTAAAATGTGGGCTACCAAAAATTTAAAGTTTTTAATAAATATTCCCAAAAAACCCCAAAGAATACATGTGTTTATTAGCTAAATTAAACTTTGTCATCATTTTTAAAGAAAAATTATTTATTACATTTTGTAAGGACATTATTTACATGCGTACTTTTTAGAAATTAATTTGTGTATCCCAAATTTAAATTTTGTAATAAATATACCCCAAAAACCAAAATTTGAGATACATGTTTCTAAGCTGAAAAAAATTTTTTGTCACTTTTAAAGAAATCGTAGTTATTACTTCTTAAGGAAAATTTTATTTTTATGCGCTTCTAGAAATTGAATGTGAAAACCCTTTAAATTTTTTGAATAAATATATCCAAAAACGAAAAATGAGATACATTTTTTTTTAAGTAAATTTGAACTTTTCATTTTTAAAAACGTAGTTAAAACAGGTTGTAAGAATTTCAGCTTTCTTAGAATATGAGTTTAGGCATACACTAAATTTTTGTAATAAAATTTTCAAAACGACAATTGAAACTTTTTTTTAAAAAGTGAATTGAACTTTTGTCATCATTTTTAAGCAATCGTATTATTAATTCTTGAAAGGAAAATTGTTACATTTTTTTTCTTAAAAGTTTTGAGTGTAGGATCCATTTTAAAGTTTGTAAAAATAATCCAAAAACGACAATAATACATGGTTCTTTAGCTAATTGAACTGTTGTCATCATTTTAAAACAAACCGTAGTTTTACTTCGGAAAAAGGGCCTTTTGAGGGTCTTTTAAAAAGTATGAAGTGGGGAACAACAAAGTTTTGTAATAAATTTTTCCCCCAAAAACGACAATGAAAAAAAAAAAATTTTTTCTTATAGCGAATTAAAACTTTGTCAAATTTTAAGAAATTAGTTATTACATCTGTAAGGACAATTATTTACATGCGTTTCTTAAAGAATTTGAATTGTACATACCCCTTTAAAGTTGAAATAAATAATCCCAAAAACGCAATTAGATACTGTTTTTACAAAGTCTTTTGTCATCATTTTAAGCAAACGTAGTTATACTTCTTGTAAGGCAATTAGTTACAGGGTCTTTTAAAGTATTGATTGTGGGAAAACCATAAATTTAGTAATAAAATTCCCAAAAAAACACAAATGAAACATGTTTCTATTACTGAATTAACTTTGTCATCTTTTAAAAAGCAAATCGTAGTTTATTACATTCTTGTAAGGCAATAGTTAAATGGCTTCTTAGAAGTTTGAAGGTAGTACCCCCAAAATTTTTTAATAAAATATTCCCAAAACCGACATTTAATACATGTTTTTAAGCTGAATTGAACTTTTTGTCATCTTTTTTAAGCAAATCGAGTTTTTCATCTTGTAAGGCAATTATTACATGCGTACTTTTTAGAAGTTTAATTGAGTCTACCACTTTAAATTTGTAAAAAATTTTCCCCAAAAAACGCAATTAATACATGTTTCAAAATGTGAATAAAATTTTTTTCATCATTCTTAAGCAAATTGTAGTTATTACACGGGAAAAAATTTTATTTTTATCGTCTTCAAAAAAATTGAATGTAGCTACCACTTTAAGTTTGTAAAAAAATAATCCCAAAACGACAATAGTACAGTTTTATAACTGAATTGAACTGTTTATCTTTCTTAACCAAATCGAGTTATAAAATCTTGAAAGCCATTAAAAAAAGGTATTTTTAGAGTTTAAAATTTAGAAAACCATTAAAATTTTTGTAATAAAATACCCCCCAAAAACGACAATTGAGATAAAGTTTTTAAAATAGCTAATGAACTTTGTCTTCATTCTTAAGAAAAATCGTTTTTTTACTTTCTGAAAAGGGACAATTAGTTACTGGTACTTTTAGAATTTTAAATGTAGAACCACTCAAAATTTTTTGTATTAAAATACCCCAAAAACAAAAAAATGAATACTGTGTTCATTTGCTGAATGAACTTTGTCCATCATTCTTAAAAAATCGTATTTATTACTTCTTGGGAATATTCATGGATTTCCCCTAAAGTATGAATGTGGGCAACATAAAAGGGTTTGTAATAAATAAACCCAAAAAACCCCAAAAATTTGAATACATGTTTTCTTTTTAAGCAAAATTAACTTTTTTCATCTTTTTTTAAAGCAAACCCGGTTTTTTACTTTCTTGTAAGGAAAATTTAGTTACATGCGTATTTTAGAAGTATTGAAGTGTGGCATACCATTTTAAATTTTTGTTAAATATACCCAAAAACGAAATGAATACATGTTTCTATATGCTAATTAAAATTTTCATAAATTTTTAAGCAAATCGTAGTTTTACATTCTTGTAAGACAATTAGTTATGGTACTTTTTAGAAGTATTGAATGTGGGCAAAACCATAAAATTTTTGAATAAAAATCCCAAAAAAACGACAAATGAGACATTGTTCTTTTTAAAGCAAAATTAATTTGTCTCATTTTAAAAAATGATTATTACATTCTTGTAAGGAAATTATTACATGCGTACTTCTTAGAAGTTTTGTGTAGTCAACCACTAAAGTTTTGAAAAGATAATCCCAAAAACGACATTGAGATACATGGTTCTAAAGCTAAATTTGAATGTTTCTCTTCTGAAAAATCTATTTTTAATTTTGAAAGGACAATTTTTTTTACAGCTATTTTCTTAGAGTAAAAAATGTACCAATAATTTTAAAGTTTTGTAAAATATACCCAAAACAAAATTGATTACATGTTTCTATTAGCTAAATTTTAACTGTTGCATCTTTTTAAGCAAATCGTTTGTTATTACATTTTTTGAAAGCCAATTGTTCATGTATTTTTAAAAGTATTAAGTAAGATACCAATAAAATTTTTGTAATAAATACCCCAAAAACAAAAATGAGATACTTTTTTCATATAGCGAATTAATTTTGTCATCTTCTAAGCAAATCGTAGTTTTTTCATTTTTTGTAAGCAATTATTTTCATGGACTTCTTAGAATATTGAAGTTTTAGCAACCACTAAAATTTTTGTAAAAAATATACCCCAAAACGAAATGAATTTTTTGGGTTCTTTTACTAAAGAAATTTGCATAATTTTAAGCAATTTCTGTTTTTTCCCTTTTTTTGAAATGAAATTTAAAATTTTTTTTCTTAGAAGTTTTGAATGTAGGAAACCCCAAAAATTTTGAAATAAATATACCCCAAAAACGACAATTGAGATACATTTTTTATTTTTTTAAAAATGTTGTATAATTTTAACAAATCTGTTATTAATTTTTGTAACCCCCCAAAATTTAATTCATGGTACTTTTAAAAATATTGAGTGACTCATTAAATTTTTGTATTAAAATATCCCAAAAACGAAAATTTGAGATCATGGTTCTATAACTGAATTGAATGTTGCTATTCTAAGAAAATCGAGTTATTACATTTGTAAGAATTTCAGGGGTATTTCTTAAAGTTTGATTGTGGGCATCTTTTAAAGGGTTTTTTTTTAAAAAAAAACCCAAAAACGCAATGAGATAAATGTGTTCTTATAGTAATTTTGATTGTTGTCTCATTTTTTAAGCAAATCGAGTTATACTTTTGTAAGGAATTATTTTCGGGTACTTCTTAAAGTATTGAATGTGGGCATCCCATTAAGTTTGTAAATAAATAATCCCAAAAACGACAATGGATACATGTGTTTATAGCTGAATTGAAACTGTTGTCATCATTCTAAAAAATTTGTAGTTATTACATTCTTGTAAGGGACAATTAGTTACATGCTACTTCTTAGAAGTATTGAAGTGTGGGTATACCACTTTAAAGTTTTGAAAAAATTATATCCCAAAAAACGACAAATGGATACATGGGGTTCTATATAGCTGAATTGAAATTTTTCATCATTCTTAAAAAATCGTAGTTATTACTTTCTTGTAATGCAATTAGTTCATGGTCTTCTTAAAAGTATTGAAGTGTAGGCTACCATCAAAAGTTTTGTAATAAATATATCCCCAAAAACGAAAATGAGATACATGTGTTCCATATTGCTGAATTGAACTGTTGTCTTATTCTTAAGAAATGTAGTTTATTACATTCTGTAAGGACAATTATGTTACATGCGTACTTCTTAAAGTATTAAATTGTAGTCATACCATTAAAAGTTTTGTAATAAATTATCCCAAAAAAACAATTGATATACATGTGTTTATATAGCTGAATTAAAATGTTGTCATTTTTTTTAAAGGGCAAATCGTTGTTATTACATTCTTGTAATCCCAAATTTAGTTGCAGGGGTACTTCTTAGAAGTATTGAAGGGGTAGACATACCATCAAAAGTTTTGTATTAAAATATATCCCAAAAACGTCAAATGAGATACATGTGTTCTATATAGCTGAATTGATCTGTTGTCATCATTTTTAAGCAAATCGCAGTTATACATTCTTGTAAGGTCAATTAGTTACATGCGTACTTCTTAAAGTATTGAAGTGTAGGCATACCAGTAATAAGTTTAGTGATAAATAGATCCCAAAAACGACAAATGAGATTAATGTGTTCTATGTAGCTGAATTTAACTGTTGTCGTCATTCTAAAGCAAATCGTAGTTATTACATTCTTGTAAGAACAATTTGTTACATGCATACTTCTTAGAAATATTGAATTGTAGTGATACCACTTTAAAGTTTTGTAATAAATATATCACAAAAACGACAAATTTGATACATGTGTTCTATATAGCTGAATTGATCTGTTGTCATCATTGTTAAGCAAATCGTAGTTATTACATTCTTGTTAGGGAAAATTTGTTTCATGCATACTTCTTAGAAGTATTGAATTGTAGTCATACCACTTTAAAGTTTTGTAATAAATATATCCCAAACACGAAAATGAGATACTTGTGTTATATTTAGCTGAATTAAAACTGTTGTCATCATTTTTATGCAAATCGTTGTTATTACATTCTTGTAATGCCACTTAGTTCCAAGGGTACTTCTTAGAAGTATTGAAGTGTAGGCATACAAGTCAAAGTTTTGTAATAAATATATCATAAAAACGACAAATGAGATACATGAGTTCTATATAGCTGAATTGAACTGTTGTCATCTTTCTAATGCAAATCGTAGTTATTACATTATTGTAAGGACAATTAGTTACATGCGTACTTCTGAGAAGTATTGAAGTGTAGGCATACCACTCAAAGTTTTGTAATAAAATATTTCATAAACGACAATTGAGATACATGTGTTCTATATAGCTGAATGAACGTTTGTCACCATTCTGAAGCAAATCGTAGTTATTACATTCTTGTAAGGACAATTAGTTACATGCGTACTTCTTAGAAGTATTGAAGTGTAGGCATACCACTCAAAGTTTTGTAATAAATATATCCCAAAACGACAAATGAGATACATGTGTTCTTTTATAGCTGAATTGAACTGTTGTCATCATTTTAAGCAAATCGTAGTTATAAACATTCTTGTAATGCCAATTAGTTGCATGGGTATTCTTTAGAAGTAATTGAAGTGTAGCATACCATCAAAAGTTTGTATTAAATATATCCCAAAAACGACAATTGAGATACATGTGTTTATATAGTGAATTGAACTTTGTCTCATTCTTAAGCAAATCTGGGTTATTACATTCTTGTAAGGGAAATTTGTTCATGCTACTTCTTAGAATTTTGAATTGTAGCATCCATTTAAAGTTTTGTATAAATTATCCCAAAAAACGCAAATGAGATACTGTGTTCTATTAGTAATTGAATTTTGTCCATTTTTAAAGCAAATGTGTTATTACATTTCTTGTAAGCTTAGTTCAGGTATTTTAAAAGTATTGAGTGTAGGCATCCCAAAAAAGTTTTGTAATAAAATAAAAACAAAAGAATACGGTTTTTTATAATTAATTTGGGGTTTTTTTAAAAAACTGTTTTACTTTTTAAGAAAAATTAAATTGGGATTTTAGAATTTGGGTTGAGTTCCATTTAAAGTTTTGAATAAAAACCCCCAAAAAAAAAAAAAAAATTTTTTAAAAATGAATTAAATGTTTTTTTTAAGAAATTTTTTTTAATTTTGTAGGGACTTATTTTAATGTATTTTTTAAATTAAATTTGTCCAAAAATTTTTGAAAAAATACCCCAAAAACAAAAATGAGAAAGTTTCTTTTACAATTTAAAAACT
>JARBHB010000421.1:0-13233 GCA_029891345.1 Dryococelus australis | reverse complement strand
CAGTCCAAACGACACAAGGGGGTTCTTCAACAAAGCTTTGCCCAACGACTGTTAATTTTTTTTACGGCAAATGGGGGGGCCCCGACCTTCCCAACATTTCCGGGGACCCTTTGAAACAAATTTTCTTTTTACGCACATGTAGGAAAAATTTTTTTGGGTTTCTGAAAACCCACTACGAAGCTTAAAACCCAATGAATTATCTGTGGGTAAATCTTTTTGCAAAGCGCCCAAGGGGGCTGTTCCCATAAATTTTTTTTCTTTAAACAGTAGCCGAACATACAGCCAAAGTTCTTTGGGGCTGTGACAGCGAAAAAACAAATTTTTTTTTGGGGAAAAGGGGACTTAAAAGTCTTTTTCGCATATCATAAAATTTTTTTTTTTTTTGCGCACCAAAAGTCAAAAAATTTTAAAGGGGTTTTTTGAAAGGGGTTGGCTTTTTTCATTATAAAAATTTTTTTTTTCGTTTTTTATAGCCCGATGCCCCCAAAATTACAACTTTTTTTTTTTTCCGATTTTTTTTTATTTTTGGAGAAATGTTTTTTTTTTTCCCCTCGTTGATTTAAAAAAACCTTGTCGGTAAAAATTGTTGTTTTAAACCCTTACCCAAATAGTGTGTGTTTTTTCGAAGCTGAAGATGCACGGGCCCGGTTTTAATTTTTACGTCCAAAAACTTGACGACCCCCCACAAAAGCAATTTCATTCTTTAAAAGGAAACAGTAAAAAATCGAGAGTTGACCCATAACCCCCCCCGCTAGAAACAAGGCCAAAAAAATTGCTTTGCGGTCCAAAAAAAATACGGGAGCCTCCCATTCAAAAGTTCCTTTTTGAATATCCCCAGAAATCAGGTATTGCTCATAGCAAAAAAAATTTTGTAAATTTTTCAATAATAGCCCATCCAATCAAATTATGTTTTTTTTGGGATGCGGGGAAGGGGCGGTGGGTTGGGGTCCCCCACATTTGGTTTGGTTTAGGGGGCGCCCCAGGCGTTAAGGTGTCCCGCTGGGTTTGTGGGGGGACCATATTTTTTTACTAAGGGGGCCCCCCGTGGGCCCCCAAAATAGCGATTTGGGGTCACTTTTTACCTCTGGGTTTGGGGGGTGCCAGGGTTTCCCCCCCCCCTGGGGGCACTAATCAGAGGTTATTTGATTTAAAAGGGCTTTTGGCCCCCAAAAAAATCTGCTATGCCCCCTGAATTACTTCAGTCACCCTTGGGGCTGTTGAAAGCCTGCATTGAAAACCGCGGGTTTTTAAAGGGATTTCCAGGCACATGGGCAGAATATTTTGAGGGGGGGTTTTTTTCCCCCTCGCTGTAAACGCTCCCGTATGTCTTAGCGGGGTATTCCCAGGCCGGCCCGGGGGCGTATAAGGGTAATGGGGGGGGAGGGGGGGATGATGTATTAAATCCCATTAACCCCCACGGGGATTTAAAGGGCCGCCCGGGGAGGGGCAAAGGGGTTTTGCTGGCGCTTACAGCGGCATGGGGGACCCATGTCAGGGGCCCCCATCCCTTGCCCCCAACCCCGGGGAAGCTTTTTTCACCTGGGTTTTATAAAAAAAATTATCTCAAAACCGGGTAATGGGGGGGGGGAAAAACCTGAGGGGGGGTCCTTGCCTTATAAAAAGGGGGTGGCCCTTTCAACTTTTTTTCGGAAAATTTACTTGATTCGCCAAATGCGAAAATAGGCTCAAGTGAAAAAATTTAAATGGTCTTGGGGGCTTAGGCACGGGCAAAAAAGTCCCTGGACGGGGTATATAGTACAGCCCCATCTGCAAGACAACGGAGTGGGGATACATGGGGTCATAAATTTTTAAAATAGCACCCTTTGTCCCAAAATGCTTCCCCCGGGGGAAAACCCCACTCAAATAACTTTTATTTTCCCGGATGTGGCCCCCTTTGGGGGCCCCTGGAACCCGGAGTTTTCGGGGGGCTCCATGTGTACATTTAGGGTTTTTCACACCAGGTTCTGTCGTTTTGTTGATTGGCTTATGCCTTTTTCTAAAATGAGCGTTTACCCTTGTACTAGGGGGGTACGTGTTTTTACTAGGGCCTCTGCCCCAACTTTATGGGTTTCGTAGTCCGCAGGGAAGGAGTGGCCTAGCCCCCAAAACGTAAAAAAAAGTACAAGGGGTTTAAAAAGCTCCTCCCTACACCGCTTGAACCCCCCCCGAAAAAAACCCAGGTCTTACTCCAAAGCAGGTATTTTTTCCCCTTCTGTGTACCGGTTTATTCTGCAGCCCCGAAAAAAGGGAGAGCCCCCCCCCCACCCGCATCAAAGGCAGCTCAATTCAGGGAGCTTCCAAATTTTGGAAACCCCTTTTTTTTTTTACTTCCCCCCCCCCCGCGTCCCCTTATTCGCAGCCAGAAAACCGGGAAAACATCCTATACGGTCGGAGGGGGGGGGGGTTGAGTTTCCCTTTCCTCCTTTCCCTGGCAAAACCAAAGGACCCCCCCACCCCTTGGCCCAGTTTTTCCCCCCCCCCGGGGACCCAGAAAAAACAATTTCCTTCTTCCGCCCTCTCCCTCCTTTTTCTTCCCAATTTTCCTTTCTTTTTTTCCCATGTGGGGGGCCCGGGGTTTCTAAAATTGGGGGAAATTCGCAGATTTCATAAATCCTATCCCCCAAAGCCCCTCCCTCTCCCCCAACTGCCTCTTTTCCCTTCCATTGCACCCCTTCCACCCCACCGGGGACCACCAAAAACGGCCCAACCCCATTTTGGTTTTTCCTGCTTCCTGCTCCCCTCTTTCCACTCCCCCTCCCCCCAAGTTTTTTAAACTGCCCCTGCCCCCACATCCCCGGGGTCTTTTTGTTTTTTCGGCCCCCCGCGACAAGCTACATAGCCCCCAGTTTCGAAGATGATACCGCCACCCAGCCCCCACTTTTTTTCCCCCCCCTCCCCAAAAAACATTTTTCCTTCACGGGGGGTCGCGCCCTTTCGTGGAGTGCTTTACGGGAAACCTAAAATTTTTCCCCGAGAAAATTTATTTTGGGCCCCAATCTTCTTCCCTTTTTCAGTTTTCTTTTCCCGGGCCGAAAAAGGAAAAAAAAAATTAAGAAAAAACCCATTTTGAGAAAAATTTTCCCCTTTTTTTTTTTTTTTTTTTTTTCATGTACTTTCCCACCTTGAACTTTTTAACTTTTGAAATTTAGGTTTAAAAATTTTAGGGGTTTTTTTTAAAAATGTTGGGTCTCGTGATTTATTACGGGGTCCCCCGGGATAAAGCAAAAATATACTTTTTTTGCAAATTTTTTTTTAAAATACTAAAAAAGTGGCAAAAAAACCAAATTTTTTTGAGTTTTAGTATTTTTTTTACGATCTACAGAATAAAAAACTAAAAATCCTTGAATTTTAACTTTTTTTAAATATTTATAATAAAACCTTCAAGGTTAAAAAATTTTTAATTTTTATTGTTACGGGGAAAAACTAAAAGACCACCGTTTTCAGTAAAAACGAAAAAAATAACGGGGTTCTGCACGATTTTTCATAAAAACTCATTTTACCAGAAGTGGCCCTTTATTTAAAGAAGCATTATTTTATTTAAAAAAAACAAAAAATAATTTAATTCCCACCTGCCTATTAAAATTTTACAGCACCGTTTTAGTTCACAAAAAATATAAAAACTCAATGCACGTTCCAATTTTTTTAAAGAAAACCACCTTGACCTTGTGTATAGCTGTAAAACCCAATTTTTATTCCCTTCAAACTTTTTGTAAATTAAAAGGCGTTTTGATTTTTTTATATAAAAATTTATTATTATATTTATATTTTTATAAAAAATTTAAAAATACCAAAACAAAAAAAAAAAACTTTTAAATTTAAAAACCCACTCAAAATAGAAAATTTATGGGATACTTTTTCAAGCCCAGCTTAAGTAAGGGTTTTTGGAAAAAATTAAAAAAACTGCGGTGTTTTTTTAAAAAGGGCGATTGATTTTTCATTTTGCAATGATAGAAAAATCATCATGGGGAGAACAGATTGGCAGTACTTACATACTGAAATTCCCCCTTTCAGTTTAAAAATTTTGCGCTTTTCTCGAACTAAAAATGCCCCAAAACTCTTTTCGGGAGTCCGTGCAGTCGCTGAAATCCTCCCTCCTAAAATCCAAGACAGCTATTGTAAACGGCCACGATGTTCCTTTTGCAGACCCCTTTTACCGGGTCCAAAGGGGTTGGGGGGTTTCCGGAGTTGGGTAAGGGGCTGTTTCACGGCAAAGGGGGGAAGCCACTTTTTTAAGGCCCCCTCCCGCAGGTTTTTTAAAAAACCCTAATAAAAATATATTTTTTTTTGCAGCAATCGGGCAAAAATTTTTTTGGAAAGGTGGGGAAATGTATAACTGGGGTTTATTCCCCCCCAAAAATTTGTAATGTTTTTTTTTAAAAAAAAGCAGCAAGAAAAATGGAAAAATGAAAAGGAAAAATTTAGAAGGGGCCCCTTAAAAAAAGGGGCCTATTTACCGTAAAACAGCCTCTACCCCTTTTTTTTCTGTGGGGGGAAAGGGGGTCGGGCCCCCTTACTTTTTCAGACCCTTCAATATGAGGGCCAGCCACTCCATACGCTGAGAGAAAAAATCGAAAAAAAAAATTATTTGTTTGATAGGGCCAAATTTTTTTGGGATTTGCCCCTAACAAAAAATATGGGTGGTTGAACAAACAATTTTTAAAAAAAAAACAACAAAACACTTCTGTTTTCGTCTAACTAAATATAGTTTTTTAATAAAACAAAATCTGTGTTTTGGGCCCCAAAAAATTTATTTAACTTTTAAAAACTAAAATTTTTGTTGAATCAACTGTATTATTTGTTTGGGGCCCTCATTAAAAATGCCTTTCGTTAGAAAAAAACAGCTCGGGTTTTTGTTTGTTGTTTTGTGACAATTAGGGGGAAAAACCCCGTTTTTTTTTTTGTACGCTATAGTTGCTTAAAACAATCAAATAAAAAAAATTAAAAAAAACAGTGCAACAAAAAAAAACTTAAAAGAAAATTTTCTGTATAAAATTGAAAATGTGTTTGGCCTTTTTTTCCCCCCCATATTTGTAAGTGTATCTATTAAAAAAAGCTTTTCCAGCTTTTCCATCGGGTTGTCACAGTAGCTTTGAGATTATAAGGCGTAGCGTTTCGTAAAAACAGGTCAACCCTGGGGTTTGCCAAAAACTCGGTCGATCCTCAAAAAATCTTTTTTTATCCCCCCCCCAAAATTGTTTTTAATGTACTTTTGGGGCAGCCAAAAAAAAAAAAAAAAAAAAAAAAAAAAAATTAGTTTACACTGACAAAATCCACAGTTTAGGCAGCCAAATGAAAAAAACAAGAAAATAATTTGGTTTTCCAGCCAAAAAATATTTCACTGGGGCCTATAAAAAAATTAAAAAATAATTTTTTTGGTTGCCCAAAAAAAAATATTTGTTTGATTCAAAAAAAAAAAACCTTTTTTTCTCATGTAACTCGTGTTCCTTTGTGGGGGGACCGGCATGTCGGTTTGAAAAAAAAAACGTAAAAAATGGCAAAACTGCCCCCCCCGTTGGGGGGGAAAAACATTTTTAAAGGGGTTCGCAGGAAAATAACCACTAAATTTTTCCGCTTTTTCCCCTTTTCCCCGAAAGTTCCCCCCCCCCCCCCCCCCAAAAAAAAAAAAATTTCCCCCAGAGTTGAACGTAGACCCCCCGGTCCAAATCTTTTTACCCCACAAATAATGCCAGGAATAAAAATGGGTTTTGGCCCAAAACCTCGCAACACGACGGGAAAACCCCTTTGGGGAAAAATTTAAAGCGCACAGAATCGAGGGGGCCATCGGGGAAAACCTTTTACTGCATGCCCACAACACCCATACCCCCTCCTCCTTCCGGTTACGGTGCGACTCCCCAAAACCGCCCCCCGCCCCCCTGTTTTTAGGCCTTTAAAAATTTTAGGGGTTTTTTTTTTCGCGAGTTCATTGGTAGGACAAGCAAACTCCCAAAATTTTTACACGCTGGAGTTAAACGTTTGCAATTGTTTCGGGTTTTTTTAGACACGCCCTGAAACGATTTTCTGACCAATAGCGACTTGAAAGGGAAAAAAAACAAGTAGCGAATCCCCTTTTCTGCCCAGGTTTTGCCGGAGTAACACAGGCCCACTCTCTGGGATAGCAACCAATGGACAAATAATTGAGGTTTGCTATACACAGCAATGGAAAAGCCCCTACCCCCTTTACAGGCCCCATTGAACCGCGAAACTCTCCTATCCCTAACCCTGTAAAAAAACTCCGACAAGTCCATAAGTTTCAAATTTTCCAAACTTGTAACCTTTTTTTAACCCCCCCAGTCATTTAAAAAAAACAAAAAGTTGAAAAATCACTTTAAAAAATTTTTGTACTTTTCTACAATTTTCGATTTGTTTGCCCAAAAAATTAACAACGTAAAATAAGATTTTTTTAAATTTCGACTTTTTTTTCCTTTTGCTTGGTTTTGTGATTTGTTTTTGGTTTTGAATTTCCGTGCCAATTAGCAGTATGTAAAAATAAAGGCACAAAAAAAAACGAGATGAAAAAAAAAAAAAAAAAAACCCTTTTTATTGAAATGCGAAGATGTGCTTTTTTTCCACATGTATCTCAAAAGTAACGAATAGTTTTCCCCACAAACATCCACCTTTTAGCAGAGTTTTACCGAAAACTGGGACTAAACACCCCCCAAAACAAATTTAAAAAACCTCAAACATACTTTTCAATTTTTTTCCAACTACGCATCTCACAATTTTATTTTTGTCCAAAAAAAATTTTTTTTTTCAAAATTTTTCCCACTCAGAAGTCTTAATTTTTCCTAAACTCTGCACCCTTACTGGTTTTTCCCTCCTACAGTTTTTTTTTTCCCCAAAAAAAGGGCATTTAAGGCCCACCGGTGTTGTGCAAAAAACATACTGTTTTCAGTATGATGCGATTTTATAAACCCGGGGTGAGGGGGAGTTTTGCCCACTCGAATTTTGTTTTAAAATAGGAGCCCCAGATTGTAAATTTTTTTTTTTTTTGTTCATTAAGCGAAAAACTGTTAACATTCTTTAATAAATAGTTTAAACCATAACGGGAGAGGAAAAAAGTTATTTTTTTTTTCCGTTTCTTTAAAGCTTGTAACCCAAATGCAGTAGGGGGACGCGTTTTGGAATCTAAATTCCAACCTTTAATAAAACCCCCGCCTAAAACCCCTTTTTTTTGTCAAAGTTTGGTGGGTTTTATATTTTTGAAATTAACAATGTTTTTTGACTACTAGAAAAATTTTGCCAAAATTTTTTTTTAAGGGGAAACCCTTTTTCCCAAAAAATCTCTTTTTCAGTTTAAAAAAAAAAAAAAAAAAAGAAAAAAAAAATCACCAAATTTCCCCATGGCTGAAAAAATTTTGAAAATTTTCCCTTTGTAAAATAAAGTCAGGCAAATTTGGGGGAAGTGGGGGTTCTTTTTGCCCCCCTGTGAACCCGACCAGTCCCGGGCCCAGTTTCAGTTTTTTTTCGTGCACTCCCCAGCAGTAGGGGGCCCCTTTTGAAGGGGAATGAGGGGTTTCCCACATCTGCGCCCAAAACGAGACGCTTCATCCCCCCAAGCCCCTTGATTTTTTCCTTTTTTTCTCGCCCCGGGGGCTCAAAAATTTAAAAAGAAAATTAATGTGCGAGGGGGAAAAAAGTAGAACTGAGTTTGGTTTTTTTTTTCCTTGTCGAAATTATCTCTTTCGCTTCAATTACGAATTTTTTTTCCACTTCATTATCGTATCAAGTAAAAAAAAAGACTTTTTTTTTAGTTGTACAGTTAACTGCGCTTTTAAAGAAAAGGTTTTTCCCCCCGAACCAAGAAAAAAACGCTTTGGGTGTTATGGTATATAGTTGCTATTTTTCAAAAAAAATTTTTTTAAAAAAACCCCCAAACGTGATTTTTTTTTAATTTAAAAAAAAAATGTGCATTTTTTGGGGGGGGGTTTAACGGAAATCCCCCTTTTTTTGTGTCAACAAAATTCGAAACCCAAAAAAAAAAAACGTCCCCATTTTAGATATACAATTTTCTTTCATAGTTTTTAATAAATTATTTTTTTTGGGTGAAAACAAATTTTCTATTTTTAGCGTGGGGCCCGAAAATTTAAATTAAAATACGTACACTTCGATTCCCCAAATCGTGGGAAACCCTTGATTCAAGTGACATTCATCACTGGGAGTCAACGAAAATGGTTTTCCCCTTATAACGGCCCGGGAAAAACCACTGATCCCACTTCAGTAAAAAAAACATTTCACTGATTGGGTACGCGATAGGGCCCCTTTGGGGGGGGCGCCAAAATCAAAAAAAAATTGACTTTTTTTTTGAATTTAGGGGAAAATCATTACGAGAAATAAACACGTTTTCCAAACATCACTGTTTTTTGTTGTGAAAATTTGAATGAAAATTTTTTAAAAATAAAAAAAAAAAAAAAAAAAAAATGTGGGGAGCAATATTTGAACCCCACAGAAAAAACCCCTTTTTTCCCCCAGACTTTTCCCCTTACCCCATTTGGGGCTCCAAAAACTAACATTGCCCCCATTTCCCACCATATTTAAATCCCAGTTTAAAACACCAAAAAAACCGAGCAAAAATGGGAAAATCGTGAAAAAGCGAGATTTTAATGACGTAAAAAACGACATAAAAAGACTGAATTTTTCCCATGGTTTCCCTTTGAAATTTGTTGTTATTATAAAAAAGAAACGAACCCCCCCACTTAAAAAAGAAATATACTTTTATGGGTTTTTTATTAACTTAAAGGCTTTTTTTTTTTAAAATTATGTAACACCTTTTTTTTAAACTGGTTTCCATGGGTTTTTAAAAAAAAAAAAATTTATTAAAAGAACAGAAAATAAAATTGGTTTTTGATGAAATGTAAAAAAATTTTTTCCATTAAAAACAATAAGTCAAGGAAAAAATGCCCCCTTTTTTTTTCACTAATTCATCGTTTAAATTGACTGAAGGGGGATGTTGAATTAAGGGCCCCCAGGGCCTTTTTTAACTAAATTTAAAAAACAGGGGAAATTATCCCCTCATTTCCAAATTTAGAGGAGTGAAAAACACTTCCCCCAAATACCCCCATCTTCCCCCTAGTTTTTTTTTCCGAACTCTGGCATTAATTTTTTTTCCTTCAAATGCCCCGAGACCCAGCAAAATTTGAAAAATGGGTTTTCCATAATGAAAAATTTGGGGAAACAAAAAAAACGCCCCACTAATTTTTTTACTTTTTTTTTTTTAATATTTTTGGTTGGTTTAAATTTCCCCCCTTTTTTTCTTTGCTTGCTTTTAAATTTTAATTTTTATTTTTTTTAAAATTTTTATATAAAAAAAAAAACCGTTTTTTCCAGAAAAATTTTGTGATGCATTTTTACGCCTTGGGAAAATTGGATTCTTCACTTTTTTGGTAGTGGGGGGGCTTACGATTATCTGAAAAAACTTTGGCCCAACCCTGAATGGAAATTTTTGAAGGGAAATATTTTTTAAAATTATTTTTAAAACAGTACTTGACGAAAATACAAACTCCTTATTTTTTTTTTCCCAAAAACCCCGTCTTGAAAGATAAAAAAAACCATTTGACCATTTTTTAAATTTTTTAGTGTGAAAAAATTATTATTTTTTTAGGTGTTTTTGTACTAAAAACTACCATTTTTTTTCCCCCTTTTTCTCATTTTTTTTATGTTTTTAATTTTTTTTTTTAAAAAATTTTACCCCCCCCCAAAAAAACACCCCGGGTACTTACAAAAAAAAAAATGCTATTTTTTTTTTTTTTTTGGTTTTATATTATATTTTTAATTTTATTGTAGGCCTCAAAATAATTTATGTTTTTTTCTATCTATTATTTTTTTTATAATTATAAAATTTTTTTTGGTTTTTTTTAGCACCTGCGTGTTTTTTTTTTCTGGGGCCCCGAACGGAAATTTTCGATTTTTTTTCCAGGTGTTTTTCCCTTATTTTAATTCAAACGTATTGAAAAAAGGCCCCCTTTGTGGAAGAATAAAAAAAACGGGCTCCTTTAAAAGAGCTTTTTACCTAATTTTTTTTTCCTCCAAAAAAAATGGATTAAAATTTACTATTGTTTTTTATTGGGGGGGGGAAAAAGTTTTCGTTAAAAATGGAATGAATGGTTTTGTGAAAAAGTTTTTTGCGAAAAATGCATCGGAAAAAGGGACGGACCCTTTTTTTTTGGGCATCGAAATATGTTGGGGCGAGTGGGGTGTCATTTTTTTCGAGCCCCCCCGTCGGTGATGCTAATTTTTCAGATAAAGGGAAAAATTTTTCGCGAGGGAGGGGTTTTAATTTGGGTTTTTTATCCAGAGTCTTTGTTTTTTAATTGGGGGAAAAAAAATTTTTTGGACAAAAAAAACTTCAAAAAAAAACAAAAAGTGGCCCCAATGGCCTTTTAAAAAAAAATGGCTGTTTTACCCCACGACTTTAAAGAAACACGGTTTTTATCGTTTTTCAAAATTTTTTAAATATACAATTTCCCCATATTTTTTAAGTTTTTTATTAAACCGGCAAAAAAATTTAAAAATGTTAGCAAAAAGTCCAGTTGCAGGAGCCCCAGCTGCAAGAGCCCCGGCGGCGGAAAGTCGGGCCCCCGGCAGGAAAAAAAAGTGTATGAATTCTCTTTATGCTTTGAAAAACGATACTGGCTCTGACAATTGGGGGAACTCGATTTTATGTCCGTAAGAAATACATGCATACCTTAAAACAACTACCCAAAAAAATAAGGGGACAAACAATGGGGTTTTTTTCTGTCCCCAAGCCCCCTTCAATTTAAAAGTTGCAATGCGGGGGGGGACTTTGGAAAAAAGCAAACTGTTTTTCAAAAACCCCCATTTCATGCTTTTTTTGGGGCTGCTAAAAAAATTTAGAAACAGTTCAGTCAAAAATGGAATTTTTAAAAAAAAAAAAAAAAAAAAAAACAAAATCAAGGGGCTATAAATGTATGTTTTTTTTTCGGCCAAAAAAAAAACAGCATGTAGCGACCCTTTTCGTTTAACTCCAAATTTAAACAAAACATAAAATGTTTGCAGACACGAAGGAAAAACTCGCTTTGATTGAAGCTTTTCTTTTCCAATGATACATCCCCAGTTTATGCAAAGTGATAAAAATCAAAGGGAAAAACACTCAATTCTGCAAGGGGTTTTTGGGTTACTAAAAGGCCAGAAAAAGCGATGTCGCCAATCCCCCACCTGTAAATCGATGGGTACGTTTTTTCGCAGATGAATGCTTTTACCTGCTTCTATGCTTTCCAGCCCATCTAAATCTCCAGCAGCCCCCGTCCGGGGTTTTTTTGCCTAAAAACCATACGTCGTCCATCATGGTCCCCTTTTGGTGATAAGACATTTACTTTTGGCTTGCGGTTTTAGGGGCCCCGCCAGAAAAAAATCTTTTCATTGTGCCAAAATCCCTGCCGAAACGCCCCCATTTTTTTTGGGGCAAGGTGCAGTAAAAGCCTTTAAAAGCCTTTTACCGCCCTTTTAAAATTTTTGACGGGGGCAACGACAGTAAAAAGAAGTGTCAATTTCCATCCCCCACCTCTTTTTACCGGGGTTTTACTGCGAAAGGCCCCTTTTGTTACTTCGGTACTTTTCCCCCAAAAGTGTATTTTACCTACATAACCTGCCCTGATGGGTGGGGTTTGGTGTAATAAATGTCAAGAGTTTTTTTCGCACAAAACAACACCAAGGGGGAAAAAACGAGATGCAATAAAGGACGGCAGCCCACAATAAAATTTGCATATTTTTGAATTGCAAAAAAAAATCGAAGAAAAATTTTGTAAATTTTTTTTTGGGGGGTGTGAAAAAGACTGTATTATATTATTTGAATAAAAAATGCCTTGTTTTTTAAAAATTGTTTTTTTTTTTTTTTATGTTTTAATTTTTCCCCCAGAAAAAAAAAATAAAAATTTTTTGGGGAAGGCAACAGATAGAAAATAAATGAAATTTAAAAAAAAGTACATGTAAAAGTTTAAAATTTAAAACTATACGGGTTTGGGGCGTAATACTTTTTTACTCCCCCTCGTGTTGAAAATTTTAAAATCCTCATGGAAAAGGGGGGGGCCCGACAGCACCACCTAATTTTTTAAAAACATAAACAAAAATTTATGACGCCACCGGGGTGGCAAAAACTCCGCTCGCTGGTGGGAAAAATCGTAAAAAACATAGCGCTCCCCTGGGTTTTTTAAAAATAAAAAATAAAAAAAAAACGAAAAAAACCGTGATGCTGCTTGCGATGGAAATTGAGAAAGGTTTTGAGGCGGTGGAGACCTCTGAATAATTAGCGAAGGAAAGTAATTGATTAAATTAAAAAAAAAAAAATAAAAAAAAACTGGTAAGGGTGGGGGGTAGGGGACCCTCGGGGAAATGTAATTTTTTTTTTTTTAAAAAGAAATTTTTTTTAATGAAAATTTTTTTAAAAAATTTTTTTTTTTAAGGGTTTTTTTGGATTTTGGGGGAATTTTTTTTTTTTTAAAAATTTTTCGGAGTTTTTTTTTTTTTAAAAAAATTTTGGGATTTTTTTTTTGTGTTTAATTTTTAATGGGTCAAGAGTAGTGGGTCAGGGTATTAAGCCCCCTTGAGTCTCGATCTTAAATCTTGGGGGTCAAGAGGGTCTTGGATTTTATATGGTCCTTTCGGGGTTTTGGGTCTTTTGGGGGCCCCAAGGGTTTTCTGAGCCCCAAAGGGTTTTTTTTTGAGCCCCTGGGGGTTCCAAAAGGGCCCCCAAGGTTTCTTAAAATTTTTTGGGTTTTCCTTTTTTGAGAAGCTGCTTTTTTTTGGTTCTTGGGGCTTGAGCCAAAGGGGAACCCAAGGGGGCCAATGGTTTTTTGGGGGAATTTTGCCGGAATTTTTTTTTGAAATTTTTTGGGTTTTTTAAAAAATTTTTTTTTAGGTTTTTTGGGTCCCTTTTTTTAGGCAAGGCCAATCAAAAAAATATAACAAGGGGGTAACGAGAATGGGGCACTGGGGCCCCCAACCCCCGGTGAGGGGCGGTCCCCCTTTTTTTGGGGGGCTTTTGTCGAACCCCCCCTGCGAAAAAACCCCGGACCCTCCTAATTTAGTAAAAGTACATCTTTAAATAATTTTTTTTTTTTTTTTTAAAATAATTTTTAAAATTTTTTTTTGCAATTTTTTAATAATTTATATAATTTTTTATTTATTTTGTTCTAAGGTTTATTGAAAAAATCCCCCGGACACAGGGTCAAGGTCCCCCAATGTCTCCCCACATTCAACATGGGGAAAAAAATGGGCCCG
>JARBHB010000420.1:0-13262 GCA_029891345.1 Dryococelus australis | reverse complement strand
ACTGTTGTTCGTAGTTGTTCTAGAACATTTTTTTCGTGGTTGTTTTTGAAACTTTTTTTCCGCGCGTTTCGCAGTGGGGGGTTTTGCTGTGGAGTCCTTTGCGAGCAGGTACGATGTTCTCCGTAAAAGGAGGTGCCCCTCGGCCAGCGCCCCCACCACAGTGCGGCAGATCATTTTTTAAAATTTCCATTCCGGACACGGCGAACACGTCCGAGGGGACAAGGGGTTCGCCGTGGGGGAGAATATTCCCCCCGGGCGCCCCCATGCGAAGACGGGGGGGCTAGTGTGTCGGGTAGCTCGTGTCCGGAAACGGACGCCAGCTACACGACAGTAACTGGGAAGAGGAAGGTGCAGAAGTCGGCTACTCGCCGGGCGGCACTGTCGCTCGCGGGGGCTGGCCAAAACCTTTAAAAAAGAACAGTATTGGGAATCTGGCTCCGGTGGAGACCGGGCAGAGAAACACAAACCGAAACGAAGTAGCCCCCCAAAGGGCAGCCCGGGGCCCCCTCAGCAGGTGCAACCATAGGCGGCCGGTGGGGAGAAAAAGAAGTCAGAAACATCTAAGGATGTTTAACACTGACGGCCGGCCCGCCCCCGGGGGACGGAGAGCGAAAAGGGGGGTGGGAAAAAGCCTTGCCCTCAAAAAACCCCCCCAATGGGTTCCGGGGGGGTGGAAAGGGGGCAGGCGGCGGCCGTCCCCCTGAAGATGCCAGTGCTGGAGCCACGCCAGCCTCATGACGAGGCGGTGTCCACGTACTGGCAATAAGCTCTCTGTTGGGAAAGTAACAGTAGTGGATGGGGAGGGAGGCGGTACCTGTAATCCGCCACTGCCTCGAAAGCTCCGGGGTTGGTCGGAGACCAGTACCAAACAAGTGTGCGCCTGCAGGGGCGGGTGGGGGGCTGTTGTGGCAGTCCACCGGCAGCAGGCGCAGCACGAGAGGGGACCTACGCGACGGGGCCCCCTTCGCTGCGGTACTGGCCGGCGGGAGTGCGGCTGTGGGTGCACCCCTCCGCCACAGGTAACTCGGCCCACTTTCTCCAAAGCGAGGAGTAGTGGTTTGTAAGCCCGTGGAGACGGGTACATCAGCCGCCCTCACAAAGGAGAGGATAATTAAGGAGCTCGCTCCTGAAGAATCCTCCCCGAGGGTCCGGTCGATGCGCCCGATAGCTGGGGGAGGCATTGCGGTCGAAGGTGGCAGATGAGGCGGGCGCTGAGCTCTGTCAGGAGGCTCGTCTCGGCGCGGCAGAGCAACTCAAAAGTGAGGGAGTTGCAAAAGCTGAACCCGTCTGTGGTGATATATGATGTTTCCCCCCCGGGGGGTGGCTAGCCAGGAGGATTGGTTGATGCCATATTTGGCAAAAACCCCTCCATAGAGACAGAAAACGCGGGGCGGACTCCCAGGGGGTTCAAAATAAGCGTAAAAATTTGGGAGCAAGCAGGCTCCCGAAGTTAAAGTGGTGGTGCGTGTGCACCAGCCCTCCGAAACCTGCTGGTTAAGGAGGGTTTAGACTGTATGTGGGCCTCAGAAGCTGTCGGGTAGACGAGTAACCCGGCACCGATTTAGGTGCTTTTAAATGCCAGAGGTTTGGCCACCACTGGGTTGCGCTGCAAGGCTGAAAAGCCAACCTGCGGCTTTTGTGGAACTGAGGGGCACGATTTTAACACGTGTCCCAAAAAGGGTGTGGAAGGGCGAGGCCTTCTTGTGCAACTGCTGCCGGGCGGGGCTACGGGGTCCTACGGACCCCCAGGCCACAGCAAAGGACTTCCCCGATTATGGAGAGATCCATAACGGCTAAAAGAGATCGTGTAAGGAGTCAAATGATTAGTGGCCCAGATCAACCTGCAAAGGTCATCTGGTGTGTCGGCTGAGCTGGCGGCACTGCTGTCAGACCCAGGAATGGATGCAGATATCCTGTTGGTGCAGGAACCCTACTCGGTACGGGGGGGTTCCCCGGACTGCGAGGTAGGCAAGCCTCTGTGGGCGAGCACCCGATGGCTGGCATAGTGGTCAGAAAACCAGAAAAAGGGGTAATGGTATTAAAACCATCTGTCCGACGCACACCATGTGTGCGTGCAGATCACCACCTCTGGGGGGGGGGCGAGTATAAATTTTGGGCTCCTCATATTTTCAACATGCAGACGACATCGAGATACATCTATCTCGATGGGCGGTATTCTGCGAGCGCTGACGGAAAAGGAGTAATCCTTAGTGCGGACGCCAATGCCAAAAAGGGGAAACTTTGGCACTCCCCTATACGAACGCAAGGGGAGACAAGTTGACCGAGTTTGTTCTTGCCCACGATCTGCATGTGGCGAATAGGCAGGACAACCAGCCGTTTGTCTCGGATTCCTGTGGCTCCGAGTTTAAAAAATAGAGTGACACTGGCCACGGTGCCCGGCCGCCGGAATGTTGGTGGGCTGGGTGGTCACATACGACTCGTCAAGTGGACCCCCGGCTGATAAGGTTCTCAGTAGCCCAGTAGGGGAACTGAAATGGATGTAGTAACGATCCTAGGACCTGTTACATCCACAAGGGCAGGGGATTGGAGGTTCTAGACGGGGTACTTCTACGTAATGTGAACTCTCGGTCACTGCAACTTGAGTCGATTTTCGGGTTGATGAGAGAGCGAGGCCCTTGAAATAAATTTATACAGGCTACCTCTGAGGAGGTATTGCGTAAGCGAGGTGCTCAAAGACGGGGACAATGGATGGGGGGAGGGAAATGAACTTGATGTGCTCCGTATTACTGTGCGCAGGGTTTAGAACGCCGAATGCAGCGGTTGCAGGGCGACGCACCCCTGGCGGCTGCTGTGCGGTAAAAGCTTATGGCCGGGATTTACTTCGACGAAGTTCGCGAAACCAGACTGGAGTCCTGGCAACGCTTTGTGGAAGTGGAGGGTAATAAGGTCCATGGGGAATAGTCTACCGGGTCGCGTCTGGGGGAAACTAAGAACAGAAGGCCCGCAGTATAAAAATCCACTGCGGGGGGTCGACAGAGATGGGCAGTGTAGCCAGTGCGGTACGGCTGCTCGATGCGCTTCTGCCCCGGCGACGATCCAACGGGGAGAGGCCTGAGCATGGCGCATAAGGGAGATGGGGTGCCTCCCTCCTGACACGGAGGGACACTTGCCCCATTCACAGAACAAGAACTGACTGCTGCCGTCTACCAGATGGGAACAGAAAAGCCCGGGAAATTGACGGAATCACCGCTGAGATCCGGGAAAAGAGCATATCCCGGGATCAAGGCGACCTACTAACCCTCTTTTAACGAGTGTCTTGTCGGGAAAGTTCCCTCGTAGCTGGAAAATAGGCTGGTAAGGGCACTATACAGGGTGATGGAAGGGACCCCGGCTCAGTTAAATCTCCCGGCCCCTCTCCTTGCTATCAGTTCTGGCAAAGGTGTTTGAAAGGTGATACATTGGCGGCTGATTTCCTTTATGGACAGCGATCACTGGCTGACGGAAAACCAGTACGGTTTCCGACAAGGAACTGGTACAGATAATGCCCTCCATGATGTCCTCGAGACGATTGGAGCGGCCACTGACAAGTATGTGATGGGAGTGTTTCTGGACATCAGCGGAGCTTTTGAAAAAACGCTTGGTGGCCCGGGGGGAAGATACTGTGCGCTCTGCGACGCATGCAGTGTCCCAGGAATTTTTCCTTCTGGTGGCAAGTAACTTCGCGGCCCGGGAAAAGGGGTTAAATGGTCTCAAAGACCTCCCACGGTGGAGAAGGTGCTGACAAAGGGTTGCCCACAGGGATCGGTCTCGGACCTCTTTCGGAACATCTTTTTTTGACAGCTTTTTTGTGTCTGCCGGTACCCGATGGCTGTCGGATATTCGGATATGCGATGTTTGCACTAGTCCTCATTCCAGGAAGCTCGAGATGCGACCTGGAGAGGAGGGCTAAAAACGATCCCGGAGAAGGTTTGCAACATGGGCGTTTTAGTGTTAGGTTAGGTTAGGTTGTTTAGGTTAGGTTGGTTAGGGTTAGGTTGGTTAGGTTGTTAGGTTAGGTTAGGTTTAGGTTAGGTTTGTTTTAGGTTAGTTAGGTAAGGTTAGGTTAGGGTGTAAGGTTAGGTTAGGTAGGTTAGGTAGGTTTGGTAGGTTAGTTTGGTTAGGTTAGGCTAGGTTAGGTAGGTTAGGTTAGGTTAGGTTAGGTTAGGTAGGTTAGGTTAGTTAGGTTAGGTTAGGTTATTTTTATTTTAGGGTAGGTTAGTTAGGTTAGTTAGGTTAGGTTAGGTTAGGTTAGGTATGTTAGGTTAGGTTAGTTATGTTAGGTTGGGTTGTTTAGTTTAGGTATAGGTTAGGTTAGGTTAGGTTAGGTTAGTTAGGTTAGGTATCGTTAGTGTTAGGTTAGGTGTTAGGTTAGGTTAGGTTAGGTAGGTTAGTAGTTAGGTTAGGTTTAGGTTAGTTTTAGGTTAGGTTAGGTTAGGTTGTATTAGGTTAGGTTTAGGTTAGGTTAGGTTTAGGTTAGTATAGGTTAGGTTAGGTTAGAGTTAGGTTAGTTAGTTTGGTTAGGTAGGTTGGTTAGGTTAGGTTAGGTTTGTTAGTAGGTTTAGGTTAGGTAAGGTTTGGGTTAGGTTAGGTTAGGTTAGGTTAGGTTTGTTTAGGTGTGGTGAGGTAAGGTTAGTAGGTTTAGGTTTAGGTTAGGTTAGGTTATGTTAGGTTAGGTTAGGTTAGGTAGGTTAGGTTAGGTAGGTAAGGTTAGGTTAGGTTAGGTTAGGTTAGTTTAGGTTAGGTTATAGGTTGTTAGGTTAGGTTAGGTTGTTAGGTTAGGTTAGGCTAGGTTAGGTTAGTTAGGTTAGGTTAGGTTAGGTTAGGTTTGGTTAGGTTAGGTTAGGTTTGTTAGGTTAGTTTAGGTTAGGTTAGGTGGTAGGTTGTAGGTTAGGTAGGTTAGGTTAGGTTTGGTTAGTTAGGTTAGGTTAGGTATGGTTAGTTAGGTTGTTTAGTTAGGTTAGTTAGGTTAGGTTAGGTTAGGTTTGGTTAGGTTAGGTTAGGTTAGGCTAGGCTAGGTTAGGTTAGGGTAGGTTATGTTATTTTAGGTTAGGCTAGGTTAGGTTATGTTAGGTTATGATAGGTTAGGTTGGTTAGCTAATGTTAGGTTAGGTTAACTAATGTTAGGTTAGGTTAGGGTAGGTTAGATAAGTTGGGTTAGTCTAGATTATGTTAGGTTGGTAAGTTTGGTTAGGTTAGATAGGTTTGGTTGGCTTGGTTAAGGTTAGGTGAGGTTAGGTTAGGTTAGGTTGGGATAGGGATAGGTTAGGTTAGTTTTCTTGGTTTTGGGTTAGGTTAGGTTAGGCGGGGAAGGTAGAGTTAGGCTTGTTTAGGTTTGGTGTGGTTGGGTTAGGTTTTGTGTTAGGTTATTTAGGTTATGTTAGGAGAGGTGGGGTAGGAGGTGTTGGTATAGGTAATGGCAAAGGGTGGGTCAGGGAGCGATTAGGTTAGGGCTAGTGTGTCAGATTTGTTTAGGTTGGATTAAGGTTAGGTTAGGTAGGGTAGGTTAGGATAGCATAGGTTAGGTTAGGACATGTTAGGTTAAAATTGGTTTTGTTGGGGGAGATTGTTTAGTTCTTTACGGTTAGTCTATGTTGTTATGGTTAGTCAGTGCAGGTAAGTTTGGTTAAAGGCTGTGGGCAGGTAAGGATCTTGTGTAGGCCATGGAGGTTTTGTTAGGCCTGCATTGCGTCGGCATCGCGTGCGGCAGGACGCAAGAAAAACCACGAACAACGCAGCGAACAACAGAAAAACAGCATGTGATGAATATTAAATGCACAGTGATGTTCGCCGTTAGCAAGACATGCGAATCAACGAAAACGGGGATGAGTTCAACGATGAGCATGGCAAGCTTTACGAGTACAACCCGCTCGGCGTGTAGTGTCTGCAGACGATTCGAGTCCTACACGAATTCAGCCATGGTGTACCAAGGAGGTACGGTAATATTGTCCGCAGCTCGTACAGCGGTTACAAGGGCTCTGGCGGCGGGGTATCCAGAACGACGCCTAGTATGATCATTATAGAGCCTTCGGCTAAGTGGATCTTAGTTATCGTTTTCTTAGAGGGGATACTGCTTAGAGGGGTTCAGGATAATCCACGGTTGGTAGCTTCGCACCACCGGTCTTTCGACGAGTGCATGAACCAGCGGCGTACTGCGGTTCCTCTGTACTGAGAGGAATATGGGGACAACGACGCTTCTCAGTAGGGTAAAACTAACTGTCTCACGACGGTCTAAAACGTCACGTATCTGTGGTGGGTGAACACATCCAAGCTTGGCGAATTTGCTTCGCAATGATAGGAAGAGCCGACATGAAGGATCAAAAGCGACGTCGTATGAACGCTTGGCGCACAAGCAGTTATCTGTGGTAACTTTTCTGACACTCTTGCTGAAAACTCTCAAGCCAAAAGGATCGATAGGCGTGCTTTCGCGAGTCCCTACAATATGAGTGTCGGGATCAAGCCAGTTTTGCTTTTGCTCCACGCGAGGTTTCTGTCTCGCTGAGTGGCTTAGGAACCTGCGTATCATTTGACAGATGTACGCAGTCAAACTCCGCTGGCAGTGTCTTGGATGGATCAAGCGGGGGTATATGAACCGAGCACGCCACAACGCAGGGACGAAGGACGGCCTGAGTTCTTGAGCGTTGGTACCAGAAAATGTGCGAGGAGGATGAGAGGCCAAATCAGGCGGTAACCAGTAACGTAAAGAAAAGATGAAAGTAGTGGTATATTTACCGGCGACGGGGCGAACCGTCTCCCACTTATGTCACTCTCATGTCTCTTACAGTGCAGACTAGAGTCAGTCAACAGGGTCTTCTTTCCGCTGAAATTTCCAAGCCGTTCCCTTGGCAGTGGTTTCGTAGATAGTAGATGGGACAGTGGGAATCTCGTTAATCCATTCATGCGCGTCACTAATTAGATGACGAGGCATTTGGCTACCTTAGAGAGTCATAGTTACTCCGCCGTTTACCCGCGTTGCTTGAATTTTTTCACGTTGACATTCAGAGCATGGGCAGAAATCAATTGGTCAACACCATGTTGAGGCCATCGCAATGCTTTGTTTTAATTAGACAGTCGGATTCCCGGTCGTGCCAGTTTGAGTACGAGTTTAATGGCGGCGAAGGGGGAACACTGGCAGGGGGGCCGCGGAGAACAACCCTCGCAGCAAGGAAGATCGCAGGGGGCCCAAGGCACGGGACCGAGCTCGGATCTCAAGGATCACAAGCACAGGCAAGGTTTCCAGCTTCACCTCGCCAGGGCGGAGTTAGCGCGGACCGCTTCACGACCACCCCAAACGCCCGGTCCTAGAGCCAAACCATTAAGTTACGGCCAATTTCCGTTCCCCTTCCAAATTTGCATGGAAAAGGGGTCTTATTGGAACCTGGCGGTATGGGTAGAACCCCGCAAGCCCCGGGCCCTCCCCCGGTTTTTTAAAGGCGGGGGGGAAGTGGAACCCGCCGAACTCGGTTCCTTCGGTAAACCCCATCTCCTGCTAAGGTTGGGGAACTCAACGCCTACAAAAAAAATTTCCCCCCGACCCCGAGGGGTCTTCCTTTGGGGTTTCCCAAAAACACCTCCCCCCGCGGAAGGTTCCCCCCGGGGTTCCGGAATAACCGGTTCCCCTTTGCCCGGGTGGGGGGCCAACATTTCACCCCCCATGGGATCAGTTTTCAAAAGGGGTTGGTCGTGTGTGGAAGGCGTTAAAAAAACCGTCCGCTCTTCCCGGGGGTGAGTTTTTGTATTTAAACCAAGAACCCCCTCCCGGGGGTCCCCATGCCCTTCGCTACCCCCGGACCCTCCTACGTCGGGGCTTTTGACCCCGGGCCCCGGGGGCCCCAACCCCTTTTGAGGGCCCGAATTACACCGTCAACCCAGGGTAGTTGTTCCTGAGTTGTTAACACCCTTAGGGGTTTCCCGATTAGGCCCCGTCCTGTTTTAAGAACCCAACCCTTTATGGCCCTGAGCTCGTTTCAGGCCCCTTTAATGGGGTTTTGGTTCCCCCAACCCTTTTTACCAAAACCCCCTTGGTGGACCGTCCCGGCTTCAGTTCCCAAACAACCCGGGGTTTAAATTTTAAAAGTTTGAGTGGGGTTGATTTTGGGCCCCCAATAAACGCTTTACCTAACCTTTTGATTTTTTGTTTGAAGCTATTGGGGAAAGGAGGGCCCCCTTGGGGCGATTAGTCTTCCCCCCTATACCCCCCCCACATCGATTTGCCCGTCAAATCGAACCCCTGGGGTTTTTTCCCCCGATTTGGGTGGCCCTAGTATTTTTTTGGGGCCCAAAAGTGACCTTTGGGGGCCCCCCCCCCGAGGGGAAAACCCCCCGGGAATGGGGGGGGCCCCGAACGGGGGGCCCCGGATCCCAGTACCTTTCCCCCTCCCACAGCAAGACTTTCATTTTTTGGCCCTTTAGGTTTATGAAACCCCAAATACTCCCACAGTTAATTTGGGTTGTTTGCCCGGGGCGGAGACCACCCAAAGGTGGGGGCCGGGGGTACTGACCGCAGACACGTATCCAACAACGACACGGGGCCGGGGCCGTGCTTTCCAGGGAACCCCCCGGTTTCACCACATTCCCAGTGCCCGGGCGGGCGGACGCTACACCCATAGTGTTCCCATTTAGGGATCGATCCTTGGTCTGTCGGGCAGCCTGGGGTCACCAGGTGTCCCGCCTGTAAGAAACTTACAGGAAACGTGGTCTGCCATCCGGTTAGACCGGACCAAGGGGCGCGAGTTTTACAAGGGAGGAAGTGACTCCGGGACAAGCAAACACACTCCACCGGTGATCGGCCAGAAGACACCCCAAGCGAAAAGAATCGCCGTGGGCGCAGGCCTTGGTGGGGCAGTGGCTGCGCACGGACGGGGAAATGAATCAATCCCTTCGAATTTAGGATTTCTCCCTTTCCCTGAACGGTTTCACGTACTCATGAATTCTCTTCAAAGTTTTTCAAATTTCCTCACGGTCTTTTTCGCTATCGGTTCGTGGTCATATTGCCCTTTGATGGAGTTTACACCACTTAGGGCTGCACTTAAGACCGACTGTGAGGAGAGACCTCCGGAATGACGGCGGTCATACGGGCTGGACCCTTTGGGTGTGGCCCATCAAAAATGGATTGATCGCCCCCAACCGGGAGAAATGGGTCTCCAAACCAATTCCTACGGAACACTGCGATCGGTGCTGGGGCCCTTTCCCCGTTGCTGCACGATGGGAATCCTTGTTAGTTTTTTTCCTCCCTTTTAATAGCTTAAATTTGGGGGTGGTCCCCGACTGAGGTCTTCTGTGAAATTTCGTGCATGGAACCCCACCCGAACAATTTGGAGACGGCCATTGGGTATCATGAAAACCTGTACTTCCCCGGGGAAAGGCCCGGGAGGACCCGACCAGGGCCCTGATCGGCAGTTATCTATGGGTCGTGGCCAGGGGCCGAGATCGTGACCTGTTCAATAGGCGAAACAAGAGCGGCCAGCCTCGACCCGCAGGGGCACAGTGCAGAAGGGCCATCGTACCCTGCCTTAAATTTTTCAAGGGACGCACACACAGTGCGAACCTCACGTAGGAGTGCCCCTGTGTCCGCTCACCACGTCGGTACATGCGAGCAGAGAAATGCAACGGGGGTACATCAGCGCACCTGGGAGGCCCAGGGCCGACATATATTTCCCGTGCATCCACCGCTTCCCGCCTCGATAATTTTTATCGAGGGAGGGATTACACACTCGAAAAAAAAAATCTGTTCATGATTTAGAAAACCCCCTCAGAGGGGTGTGTCGGGAATGGAATTCCCTGGACCGCAATGTGCGTTCAAAAAGTCGATTTCATGTGTGCCGTCATTTAACGACGACGCGCAGTTTGAGCGCCCTTAAAGACCCCCGGGCCCAAAGGGCCACGTTCAGGGTTGTTTGGTTGGGTTTCAGGTTCCCCATTTGACCAGTACATTGCTTGGTCAGATGAATTTGGTGGTATCCTTGTAAAGTGGCCC
This sequence comes from Dryococelus australis, assembly GCA_029891345.1. Taxonomy (NCBI): domain Eukaryota; kingdom Metazoa; phylum Arthropoda; class Insecta; order Phasmatodea; family Phasmatidae; genus Dryococelus; species Dryococelus australis. The sequence continues at coordinate 3,289 of JARBHB010000420.1, read as the reverse complement.
TGTTCACGATATGGGGTTTCCACCAAACCATATGCTTTCCCAAAGTGTTGGACCTCAAACAACCAGTGGAGGGAGCTTACTCTCGAAAAACAGCAAAGGGCTCGATCCCCCTTGCGTAGAGACGCGAATCCTTCGAGAACAAAATCCCATTTGTTTCATAGCTGTTTTGGGCCACAAACAACGCATGGGAGCGAGTTTACTCTCGAACACAGGAAAGAGCTCGCATCACATCTGCGTCAAACGCCGGCTCCCCTTTGCAGAACAAGATCCCATTTGGGATATGCTGGAAGGCGCGAGTATCCTCTTCACACCAAATGCACGGTGTTGGGCCAGGGCTTTCAATTACTGCATCGACCCCACGGGTCGCCAGCATATCACGAGGAGCAGCCACTTAAAATTTTTTTTTTTTTGTCCAACAACCATTAAGATCCTTGGGGTTTCCCCCCGGGCCCTTTGTTACGACTTTTACCCCTAAAAAAGATAAATTTTTGGGTATTTTCCCCAAATCAAGGGCCGGAAAAACCCGCGCGCACGGCCAAAGCCTTCCAAAATCTTTCGGATCAGGGGGGTTTAAAAGGGCGGGCGAACAAGGGGCTTTGACTCCGTTTAGGGGGAATTTTCCCCTTTAGGGGAATTGCCCCCCTTAGCCAAAAGGGGGTTTCAACGGGCCCCGGCCCTTTGGGTGGGGGGCCGGGACCTTCGTTAAAGGGGGTCGGCCCAAAAAAAGGGCTCCCACCCCTTTTAAAACCAATGGGGGCTAAACCCCGCCCCCCTTAAAAATTTTTTGCGGGTACACAAGGGCCCAAAAGGCATTGAGGGGTCCCTTTCGTTTTCAAAAACCAAAAAAATGCCCCCAAATAGCCCAGCACCACCCCCCGAATAAAGAAGGCCCAAATTTGCAATCCCCGGTTGGGGGGCGGGTGGGTTTTCCTTTTGGGAGAAATTTTAACGCGGATTGGTGGTGTTCCCTAAATTTAACGTTACCCTATCCCCCACCCCTTTGGTTTTGGGAACCCCGCGATCACGGGGGAAGGGGGTCGTTTGGGTTTTTAGGGAATGGGGGGTTGACCTTCGCCTCAATTTTTGAAGAAAAACCCCATGGCAAATTTTTTTTGTTTTAACAAAGTTTCCCTCAACGTGGGAATACGAATCCCCCGCCCCTTTTAACAACCCTCAACCAAAAACCAAAAAAAAAAAGAAGAGTCCTTTCCATTTTTCCCATCCCAAATATTCGGGCAACCATGTCTTTGAGATTTAATTTGAAAAAGAAAAGTCCCGGCCCCCTCACACTGGGGAAAGACACCCAATTTTGATGGGACCCCCGACACCCCGCCCGGGGGGCCCCCCAGACCCCCGCAAAGCCCCAGGGGAGGTTTAACCCCACAAAGGAAAACGACAGGGGACAAATCCAATCGGCTTTTAAACCCAAAAATTTAAAACCTTTTGGAGCGAATTTTGGGGGCTAAGATTCCCCCCAATATCCCCTTTGGGGGTTTTTTAAAGTATTTTCCGTACGGGTGGATGAGTGAGGGAGGGGGAACCCCCGTGCCGGGGGGTGGGAAAAATTTTGCCGCCTGCTGGTTCCCCGGTGTGGTACCCGTTTCTCGGGCTCCCCCCCGGAAAACGAACCCTGCCCCCTTTCCCCTTAACCATTCCAGCCTCCATGACGTTAACCTTTTAAAAGTTCCCGGTCGGGAGTGCGATGTTAATTCCCCGGGGTCCCAAAACAAGGGGCGGCCACCCTTTGGTTTTGTTAAAAAACACCCCCCTTTTTTGGGTAACCTTTTTGAGTATTACTCGAAACCCTTTCCAGGTGGTACGAAAAGGGAAATAACGATTAATGACCTTTCGCTTACCTTTTTTTACGGAATGATCTAATTTTGGACAAATATCAAGGGAATAAACCAAGGGGGATAAAAACCCCCGTAAAGGGTTAAAACCCGGGCCCCAAAATTCCATGATTCCAAAAAAAATACCCTCTGTTTGGTGTCAAAACCCGAAAAAGGGCCCCCAAAACCCCTTTCCCCAAATTCAAACGCATCCAGGGGTTTTCCCCGTTCAGGGCGCTAAAAAATTTTCCTCGGGGTAAGGGTTCCCTAAAAAAACAATGGGTTCCCCAAAAGGTTTGGTTTCGAAACAAAAAAAAACAGGCCCGGGGTATTTTGGGGGAGGCAAACCCCCAAATCAAAACGAGCCCCAACCCCACCAAAACCCCAGCATCAAAAAAGGGAAAAACCCCGCAAGATCTTTTTCCCACCCCCGCGTCACCGTAGCGTTTGCGCAGGACCCGGGCCCTTCACCGGTGCGACACTGAGCCCAATCATGCTGTGTCCACCTATATAACCCGGGGTACCTTGACGAGGCCCCAACGCTTTTCACCGGTGTCCGCAGAGCCCCTCGGCCAGCCGTCCGACAAAGGCCGCCAGGTAATTCAGCTAGGCGGTGCGGCGGACGCCGGCCTCACTCGGGGCGACACTGTGCCCAACTCAAGCGGTGTCCACCTATATAACCGGGGTACCTTGACGAGGCCCAACGCTATCCACCGGTGCTCCGCGACCCCCCCCCCCCCCCCCCCCCCCCCCCCCCCCCCCCCCCCCCCCCCCCCCCCCCCCCCCCCCCCCCCCCCCCCCCCCCCCCCCCCCCCCCCCCCCCCCCAAAAAAAAAAAAAAAAAAAAAAAAAAAAAAAAAAAAAAAAAAAAAAAAAAAAAAAAAAAACACTGAGCCTACTCATGCTGTGTCCACCTATATAACCCGGGGTACCCTTGACGAGGCCCAAGCTTTTCACCGGTGCTCCGCAAAAAAAAAAAAGGGGGGGGGCTAGGCGGGTGCGGCGGACGCCGGCTCTCTCGGGTGCGACACTGTGCCCAACTCAAGCGGTGTCCACCTATATAAACCGGGGTACCCTTGACGAGGCCCCAACGCTATTCACCGGTGCTCCGCCGAGCCCCTCGGCCAGCCGTCCGCCCGCTTGCCCCCAGGTAAATTAGCTAGGCGGTGCGGCGGACGCCGGCACTTCTCGGGCGCGACACTGAACCCATCTCGTGCGGTGTCCACTATATAACCGGGGTACCCTTGACGAGGCCCAACGCGATTCACCGCCGCTCGCGCGGACCTCTCGGCCCGGCGTCCGACCATGGCCGCCAGCTAGGTTCGTGGTTGTTCCGCAAAGCTTGTTCGTGGTTGTTCTGCAGTTGCTGTTCGTGGTTGTTCCCAGAAATTTTGTTCGTGGTTGTTTCGTAAACGTTGTTCGTGGTTGTTCCGTAAAGCTTGTTCGTGGTGCGACACTGTG
>JARBHB010000042.1:0-41975 GCA_029891345.1 Dryococelus australis | reverse complement strand
CATTATTACCTTGCGTCTATGGTATAAATGACATTGGGCTAAAGTGGGCATACTTCAAAGGTCGTAAAATACTATGTATAGAGTAAGCATTACTTACCTTGCGTCTATGGTATAAATGCCACTGGGCTAAAGTGTGCATACTTCAAAGGTCGTTAAAATACTATGTATAGTGTAAGCATTACTTACCTTGCGTCTATGGTATAAATGCCATTGGGCTAAAGTGTGCATATTCAAAGGTCGATAAAATACTTTGTATAGTGTAAGCATTACTTACCTTGCGTCTATGGTATAAATGCCATTGGGCTAAGTGTGCTTACTTCAAAGGTCGATAAAATACTATTATAGAGTAAGCATTACTTACCTTGCGTCTATGGTATAAAATGCCATTGGGCTAAAGTGTGCATACTTCAAAGGTCGTATAAAATACTATGTATAGAGTAAGCATTACTTACCTTGCGTCTATGGTATAAATGCCATTGGGCTAAAGTGTGCATACTTCAAAGGTCGTTAAAATACTATGTATAGAGTAAGCATTACTTACCTTGCGTCTATGGTATAAATGCCATTGGGCTAAAGTGTGCATACTTCAAAGGTCGATAAAATACTATGTATGAGTAAGCATTACTTACCTTGCGTCTATGGTATAAATGCCACTGTGGCTAAAGTGTGCTTACTTCAAGGTCGATAAAATACTATGTATAGAGTAAGCATTACTTACCTTGCGTCTATGGTATAAATGCCATTGGTCTAAAGTGTGCATACTTCAAAGGTCGTTAAAATACTATGTATAGAGTAAGCATTACTTACCTTGCGTCTATGGTATAAATGCCATTGGGCTAAAGTGTGCATACTTCAAAGGTCGTTAAAATACTATGTATAGAGTAAGCATTACTTACCTTGCGTCTATGGTATAAATGCCATGGGCTAAAGTGTGCATACTTCAAAGGTCGTTAAAATACTATGTATAGAGTAAGCATTACTTACCTTGCGTCTATGGTATAAATGCCATGTGCTAAAGTGTGCATACTTCAAAGGTCGATAAAATACTATGTATAGAGTAAGCATTACTTACCTTGCGTCTATGGTATAAATGCATTGGGCTAAAGTGTGCATACTTCAAAGGTCGATAAAAACTATGTATAGAGTAAGCATTAATTACCTTGCGTCTATGGTATAAATGCCATTGGGCTAAAGTGTGCATACTTCAAAGGTCGTAAAATACTATGTATAGAGTAAGCGTTACTTACCTTGCGTCTATGTGTAAATGCCATTGGGTTAAAGTGTGCATACTTCAAAGGTCGATAATAATATGTATAGAGTAAGCATTACTTACCTTGCGTCTATGGTATAAATGCCATTGGGCTAAAGTGTGCTACTTCAAAGGTCGATAAAATACTATGTTAGAGTAAGCATTCTACCTTGAGTCTATGGTATAATGCAATTGGGCTAAAGTGTGCATACTCAAAGGTCGATAAAATACTTTTATAGAGTTACATTACTTACCTTGCGTCTATGTATAAATGCCATGGGCTAAAGTGTGCATACTTTAAAGTCGATAAAATACTATGTATAGAGTAAGCATTATTACCTTGCGTCTATGGTATAAATAATTGGGCTAAAGTGTCATACTTCAAAGTCTTAAAATCTATGTATAGAGTAAGCATTACTTACCTTGCGTCTATGTATAAATGCATTGGGCTAAAGTGGCATACTTCAAAGGTCGATAAAATACTATGTATAGAGTAAGCATTACTTACCTTGCGTCATGTATAAATGCCTTGGGCTAAAGTGTGCATACTTCAAAGGTCGTTAAAATACTATGTATAGAGTAAGCGTTACTTACTTGCGTCTATGGTATAAATGCCATTGGGCTAAAGTGTGCATACTTCAAAGGTCGTTAAAATACTATGTATAGAGTAGCATTACTTACCTTGCGTCTATGGTATAAATGCCATTGGGCTAAAGTGTGCATACTTCAAAGGTCGTTAAAATACTATGTATAGAGTAAGCATTACTTACCTTGCGTCTATGGTATAAATGCCATTGGCTAAAGTGTGCATACTTCAAAGGTCGTTAAAATACTATGTATAGAGTAAGCATTACTTACCTTGCGTCTATGGTATAAATGCATTGGGCTAAAGTGTGCATACTTCAAAGGTCGATAAAATACTATGTATAGAGTAAGCATTACTTACTTGCGTCTATGGTATAAATGCCATTGGCTAAAGTGTGCATACTTCAAAGGTCGTTAAAATACTATGTATTGAGTAAGCATTACTTACCTTGCGTCTATGGAATAAATGCCATGGGCTAAAGTGTGCATACTTAAAGGTCTATAAAATACTATGTATAGATAAGCATTACTTACCTTGCGTCTATGGTAAAATGCCATGGGCTAAAGTGTGCATACTTCAAAGGTCGTTAAAATACTATGTATAGAGTAAGCATTACTTACCTTGCGTCTATGGAATAAATGCCATTGGCTAAAGTGTGATACTTCAAAGGTCGATAAATACTATGTATAGAGTAAGCATTACTTACCTTGCGTCTATGGTATAAATGCCATTGGGCTAAAGTGTGCATACTTCAATGGTCGTTAAAATACTATGTATAGGTAAGCATTACTTACCTTGCGTCTATGGTATAATGCCATTGGGCAAAGTGTGCATATTCAAAGGTCGATAAATAACTTTGTATAGAGTAAGCATTACTTACCTTGCATCTATGGTATAAATGCATTGGGATAAAGTTGGCATACTTCAAAGTCGTTAAAAACTATGTATAGAGTAAGCATTACTTACCTTGCGTCTATGGTATAAATGCCATTGGGCTAAAGTGTGCATACTTCAAAGGTCGTTAAAATACTATGTATAGAGTAAGCATTATTACCTTCGTCTATGTATAAATGCCATTGGGCTAAAGTGTGCATATTCAAAGGTCGTTAAAATACTATGTATAGAGTAAGCATTACTTACCTTGCGTCTATGGTATAAATGCCATGGGCTAAAGTGTGCATACTTCAAAGGTCGATAAAATACTATGTATAGAGTAAGCATTACTTACCTTGCGTCTATGGTATAAATGCCATTGTGCTTAAAGTGTGCTTACTTCAAAGGTCGATAAAATACTATGTATAGGTAAGCATTACTTACCTTGCTCTATGGTATAATGCCATTGGGCTAAAGTGTGCATACTTCAAAGGTCGTTAAAATACTATGTATAGAGTAAGCATAACTTACCTTGCGTCTATGGTATATGCCATTGGCTAAAGTGTGCATATTCAAAGGTCGATAAAATACTATGTATAGAGTAAGCATTACTTACCTTGCGTCTATGGTATAAATGCCATTGGGCTAAGTGTGCATACTTCAAAGGTCGTAAAATACTATGTATGAGTAAGCTTACTTACCTTGCTCTATGGATAAATGCCATGGGCTAAAGTGTGCTACTTCAAAGGTCGATAAAATACTATGTATAGAGTAAGCATTACTTACCTTGCGTCTATGGTATAAATACCATTGGGCTAAAGTGTGCATACTTAAAGGTCGTAAAATACTATGTATAGAGTACATTACTTACCTTGCGTCTATGGATAAATGCCATTGGCTAAAGTGTCCTACTTCAAAGTCGTTAAAATACTATGTATAGAGTAAGCATTACTTACCTTGCTCTATGGTATAAATGCCATTGGGCTAAAGTGTGCATACTTAAAGGTCGTTAAAATACTATGTATAGAGTAAGCCATTAATTACCTTGCTCTATGGTATAAATGCCATTGTGCTAAAGTGGCATTCTTCAAAGGTCGTTAAAATACTATGTATAGAGTAAGCATTACTTACTTGCGTCTATGGTATAAATGCATTGGGCTAAAGTGTGCTACTTCAAAGGTCGTAAAATACTATGTAAGAGAAGCATTACTTACCTTGCGTCTATGGTATAAATGCCATTGGCTAAAGTGTGCATACTTCAAAGGTCGATAAAATACTATGTATTAGAGTAAGCATTACTTACTTGCGTCTATGGATAAATGCCACTGTGCTAAAGTGTGCATACTTCAAAGGTCGTTAAAATACTATGTATAGAGTAAGCATTACTTACCTTGCGTCTATGGTATAATTGCCATTGGCTAAAGTGTGCATACTTCAAAGGTCGATAAAATACTATGTATAGAGTAAGCATTACCTTACCTTGCGTCTATGGTATAAATGCCATTGGGCTAAAGTGTGCATACTTCAAAGGTCGATAAAATACTATGTATAGAGTAAGCATTACTTACCTTGCGTCTATGGTATAAATGCCATGGCTAAAGTGTGCATACTTCAAAGGTCGTTAAAATACTATGTATAGAGTAAGCATTACTTACCTTGCGTCTATGGTATAAATGCCATTGGCTAAAGTGTGCATACTTCAAAGGTCGATAAAATACTATGTATAGAGTAAGCATTACTTACCTTGCGTCTTCGTATGTATAAATGCATTGTGGCTAAAGTGTGCATACTTCAAAGGTCGTTAAAATATATGTATAGAGTAAGCATTACTTACCTTGCGTCTATGGTATAAATGCCATTGGCTAAAGTGTGCATACTTCAAAGGTCGATAAAATACTATGTATAGAGTAAGCATTACTACCTTGCGTCTATGGTATAAATCCATTGGGCTAAAGTGTGCATACTTCAAAGGTCGTTAAAATACTATGTATAGAGTAAGCATTACTTACCTTGGTCTATGGTATAATGCCATTGGCTAAAGTGTGCATACTTCAAAGGTCGTTAAAATACTATGTATAGAGTAAGCATTACTTACCTTGCGTCTATGGTATAAATGCCATTGGGCTAAAGTGTGCATACTTCAAAGGTGTTAAAATACTGTATAGAGTAAGCATTACTTACCTTGCGTCTATGGTATAAATGCCATTGGCTAAAGTGTGCATACTTCAAGGTCGATAAAAATACTATGTATAGAGTAAGCTTACTTACCTTGCTCTATGGTATAAATGCCACTGGGCTAAAGTGTGCTTATTCAAAGGTCGTTAAAATACTATGTATAGAGTAAGCATTACTTACCTTGCGTCTATGGTATAAATGCCATGGGCTAAAGTGTGCATACTTCAAAGGTCGTTAAAATACTATGTATAGAGTAAGATTACTTACCTTGCGTCTATGGTATAAATGCCATTGGGCTAAAGTGTGCATACTTCAAAGGTCGTTAAAATACTATGTATAGAGTAAGCATTACTTACCTTGCGTCTATGGTATAAATGCCATTGGGCTAAAGTGTGCATACTTCAAAGGTCGATAAAATACTATGTATAGAGTAAGCGTTACTTACCTTGCGTCTATGGTATAAATGCCATTGGACTAAAGTGTGCATACTTCAAAGGTCGTTAAAATACTATGTATAGAGTAAGCATTACTTACCTTGCGTTATGGTATAAATGCCATTGTGCTTAAAGTGTGCTTACTTCAAAGGTCGATAAAATACTATTATAGAGTAAGCATTACTTACCTTGGTCTATGGTATAAATGCCATTGGGCTAAAGTGTGCATACTTCAAAGGTCGTTAAAATACTATGTATAGAGTAAGCATTACTTACCTTGCGTCTATGTATAAATGCCATTGTGCTAAAGTGTGCATACTTCAAAGGTCGATAAAATACTATGTATAGAGTAAGCATTACTTACCTTGCGTCTATGGTATAAATGCCATTGGGCTAAAGTGTGCATACTTCAAAGGTCGATAAAATACTATGTATAGAGTAAGCATTACTTACCTTGCGTCTATGGTATAAATGCCATTGGGCTAAAGTGTGCATACTTCAAAGGTCGATAAAATACTATGTATGAGTAAGCGTTACTTACCTTGCGTCTATGGTATAAATGCCACTGTGCTAAAGTGTGCTTACTTCAAGGTCTATAAAATACTATGTATAGAGTAAGCATTACTTACCTTGCATCTATGGTATAAATGCCATTGGGCTAAAGTGTGCATACTTCAAAGGTCGATTAATATATGTATGAGTAAGCATTACTTACCTTGCGTCTATGGTATAAATGCCACTGGGCTAAAGTGTGCTACTTCAAGGTCTATAAAATACTATGTATAGAGTAACATTACTTACCTTGCGTCTATGGTAAATGCCATCGGCTAAAGTGTCTTACTTCAAGGTCTATAAAATACTATGTATAGAGTAAGCATTACTTACCTTGCGTCTATGGTATAATGCCATGGGCTAAATTGTGCATATTCAAAGGTCGATAAAATACTTTTATAGAGTAAGCATTACTTACCTTGCGTCATGGTATAAATGACATTGGGCTAAGTGGCATACTTCAAAGGTCGATAAAATACTATGTATAGAGTAAGCATTACTTACCTTGCGTCTATGGTATAAATGCAATTGTGCTAAAGTGTGCATACTTCAAAGGTCGATAAAATACTATGTATAGAGTAAGCATTACTTACCTTGCGTCTATGGTATAAATGCCATTGGGCTAAAGTGTGCATACTTCAAAGGTCGATAAAATACTATGTATAGAGTAAGCATTACTTACCTTGCGTCTATGGTATAAATGCCATTGGGCTAAAGTGTGCATACTTCAAGGTCGTTAAAATACTATGTATAGAGTAAGCATTACTTACTTGCGTCTATGGTATAAATGCCATTGGCTAAAGTGTGCATACTTCAAAGGTCGTTAAAATACTATGTATAGAGTAGCATTACTTACCTTGCGTCTATGGTATAAATGCCATTGGCTAAAGTGTGCATACTTCAAGGTCGTTAAAATACTATGTATAGAGTAAGCATTACTTACCTTGCGTCTATGGTATAAATGCCATTGGGCTAAAGTGTGCATATTCAAAGGTCGATAAAATCTTTGTATAGAGTAAGCATTACTTACCTTGCGTCTATGGTATAAATGCATTGGGCTAAAGTGGCATACTTCAAAGGTCGATAAAAACTATGTATAGAGTAAGCATTACTTACCTTGCGTCTATGGTATAATGCCATTGGGCTAAAGTGTGCATACTTCAAAGGTCGTAAAATACTATGTATAGAGTAAGCATTACTTACCTTGCGTCTATGGTATAAATGCCATTGGTAAAGTGTGCATACTTCAAATTCGATAAAATATATGTATAGAGTAAGCATTACTTACCTTGCGTCTATGGATAAATGCCATGGCTAAAGTGTGCTACTTCAAGGTCTAAATACTATGTATAGAGTAAGCATTACTTACCTTGCGTCTATGGTATAAATGCCATGGGCTAAAGTGTGCTACTTCAAAGGTCTATAAATACTATGTATAGATAAGCATTATTACCTTGCGTCTATGGTATAAATGCCATGGGCTAAAGTGTGCATACTTCAAAGGTCGTAAATACTATGTATAGAGTAAGCATTACTTACCTGCGTCTATGGTATAAATGCCATTGGCTAAAGTGTGCATACTTCAAAGGTCGATAAAATACATGTATAGAGTAAGCATTACTTACCTTGCGTCTATGGTATAAATGCCATTGGGCTAAAGTGTGCATCTTCAAGGTCGTTAAAATACTATGTATAGAGTAAGTTACTTACCTTGCGTCTATGTATAAATGCATGGCTAAAGTGTGCTACTTCAAAGGTCTAAAAAAACTATGTATAGAGTAAGCATTACTTACCTTGCGTCTATGGAAAATGCCATGGGCTAAAGTGTGCATACTTCAAAGGTCGTTAAAATACTATGTAAGAGTAAGCATTACTTACTTCGTCTATGGTTAAATGCCATTGGGCTAAAGTGTGCATACTTCAAAGGTCGTAAAATACTATGTATAGAGTAAGCATTACTTACCTTGCTCTATGGATAAATGCCATTGGGCTAAATGTGCATACTCAAAGGTCGTTAAAATACTATGTATAGAGTAAGCATTACTTCCTTGCGTCTATGGTATAAATGCCATTGGCTAAAGTTGCATACTTCAAAGGTCGTAAAATACTATGTATAGAGTAGCATTACTTACCTTGCGTCTATGGTATAAATGCCATTGGGCTAAAGTGTGCATACTCAAAGGTGTTAAAATACTATGTATAGAGTAAGCATTACTTACCTTGCGTCTATGGTATAAATGCCATTGTGGCTAAATGGTGCATACTCAAAGGTCGTTAAAATACTAATGTATAGAGTAAGCATTACTTACCTTGCGTCTATGGTATAAATGCCATTGGGCTAAAGTGTGCATACTTCAAAGGTCGTAAAAATATAGTATAGTGTAAGCATTACTTAACTTGCGTCTATGGTATAAATGCCATGGGCTAAAGTGTGCATACTTCAAAGTCGATTTAAATACTATGTATAGAGTAAGCATTACCTACCTTCGTCTATGGTATAAATCAATTTGGCTAAAGTGTGCATCATTCAAACGGTCGTTAAAATACTATGTAATAGAGTAAAGCATTACTTACCTTGCGTCTATGGTATAAATCCACTGGGCTAAAGTGTGCATACTTCAAAGGTCGTTAAAATACTATGTATAGAGTAAGCATTACTTACCTTGCGTCTATGGTATAAATGCCAATGGCTAAAGTGTGCATATTCAAAGTCAATTAAATACTTTGTATAGAGTAAGCATTACTACCTTGCGTCTATGATTTAAATGACATTGGGCTAAAGTGTGCATACTTCAAAGGTCGTTAAATACTATGTATAGTGTAAGCATTACTTAATTGCGTCTATGGTATAAATGCCATTGGGCTAAAGTGTGCATAGTTCAAAGGTCGATAAAATACTTGTATAGAGTAAGCATTACTTACCTTGAGTCTATGATAAATGCATTGGCTAAAGTGGCATACTTCAAAGGTCGATAAAAACTATGTATAGAGTAAGCATTACTTACCTTGCGTCTATGGTATAAATGCCATTGGGCTAAAGTGTGCATACTTCAAAGGTCGTTAAAATACTATGTATAGTGTAAGCATTACTTACCTTGCGTCTAGTATAATGCCATTGGCTAAAGTGTGCATATTCAAAGGTCGATAAAATACTTGTATAGAGTAAGCATTACTTACCTTGCATCTATGGTATAAATGCATTGGCTAAAGTGGCATACTTCAAAGGTCGATAAAAACTATGTATAGAGTAAGCATTACTTACCTTGCGTCTATGGTATAAATGCCATTGGGCTAAAGTGTGCATACTTCAAAGGCGATAAAATACTATGTATAGAGTAAGCATTATTACCTTCGTCTATGTATAAATGCCATTGGGCTAAAGTGTGCATACTTCAAAGGTCGTTAAAATACTATGTATAGAGTAAGCATTACTTACCTTGCGTCTATGGTATAAATGCCATTGTGCTAAAGTGTGAATACTTCAAGGTCGATAAAATACTATGTATAGAGTAAGCATTACTTACCTTGCGTCTATGGTATAAATGCATTGGGCTAAAGTGTCATACTTCAAAGGTCGTTAAAATACTATGTATAGACTATGTATAGAGTAAGCATTACTTACTTGCGTCTATGGTATAAATGCCATGGGCTAAAGTGTGCATACTTCAAAGGTCGTTAAAATACTATGTATAGAGTAAGCAATTACTTACCTTGCGTCTATGGTATAAATGCCATTGGGCTAAAGTGTGCATACTTCAAAGGTCGATAAAATACTATGTATAGAGTAAGCATTACTTACCTTGCGTCTATGGTATAAATGCCATTGGCTAAAGTGTGCATACTTCAAAGGTCGATAAAATACTATGTATAGAGTAAGCATTACTTACCTTGCGTCTATGGTATAAATGCATTGGGCTAAAGTGTGCATACTTCAAAGGTCGTTAAAATACTATGTATAGAGTAAGCATTACTTACCTTGCGTCTATGGTATAAATGCCATTGGGCTAAAGTGTGCATACTTCAAAGGTCGTTAAAATACTATGTATAGAGTAAGCATTACTTACCTTGCGTCTATGGTATAAATGCCATTGGGCTAAAGTGTGCATACTTCAAAGGTCGTTAAAATACTATGTATAGAGTAAGCATTACTTACCTTGCGTCTATGGTATAAATGCCATTGGGCTAAAGTGTGCATACTTCAAAGGTCGTATAAAATACTATGTATAGAGTAAGCATTACTTACCTTGCGTCTATGGTATAAATGCCATTGGGCTAAAGTGTGCATACTTCAAAGGTCGATAAAATACTATGTATAGAGTAAGCATTACTTACCTTGCGTCTATGGTATAAATGCCATTGGGCTAAAGTGTGCATACTTCAAAGGTCGTTAAAATACTATGTATAGAGTAAGCATTACTTACCTTGCGTCTATGGTATAAATGCCATTGGGCTAAAGTGTGCATACTTCAAAGGTCGATAAAATACTATGTATAGAGTAAGCATTACTTACCTTGCGTCTATGGTATAAATGCCATTGGGCTAAAGTGTGCATACTTCAAAGGTCGATTAAAATACTATGTATAGAGTAAGCATTACTTACCTTGCGTCTATGGTATAAATGCCATTGGGCTAAAGTGTGCATACTTCAAAGGTCGATTAAAATACTATGTATAGAGTAAGCATTACTTACCTTGCGTCTATGGTATAAATGCCATTGGGCTAAAGTGTGCATACTTCAAAGGTCGTTAAAATACTATGTATAGAGTAAGCATTACTTACCTTGCGTCTATGGTATAAATGCCATTGGGCTAAAGTGTGCATACTTCAAAGGTCGTTAAAATACTATGTATAGAGTAAGCGATTACTTACCTTGCGTCTATGGTATAAATGCCACTGGGCTAAAGTGTGCTTACTTGCATACTTCAAAGGTCGTAAAATACTATGTATAGAGTAAGCATTACTTACCTTGCGTCTATGGTATAAATGCCATTGGGCTAAAATGTGCATACTTCAAAGGTCGATAAAATACTATGTATAGAGTAAGCATTACTTACCTTGCGTCTATGGTATAAATGCCATTGGGCTAAAGTGTGCATACTTCAAGGTCGTTAAAATACTATGTATAGAGTAAGCATTACTTACCTTGCGTCTATGGTATAAATGCCATTGTGCTAAAGTGTGCATTACTTCAAAGGTCGATAAAATACTATGTATAGAGTAAGCATTACTTACCTTGCGTCTATGGTATAAATGCATTGGGCTAAAGTGTGCATACTTCAAAGGTCGTAAAATACTATGTATAGAGTAAGCATTACTTACCTTGCGTCTATGGTATAAATGCCACTGGGCTAAAGTGTGCATACTTCAAAGGTCGTTAAAATACTATGTATAGAGTAAGCATTACTTACCTTGCGTCTATGGTATAAATGCCATTGGCTAAAGTGTGCATACTTCAAAGGTCGATAAAATACTATGTATAGAGTAAGCATTACTTACCTTGCGTCTATGGTATAAATGCCATTGGGCTAAAGTGTGCATACTTCAAAGGTCGATAAAATACTATGTATAGAGTAAGCATTACTTACCTTGCGTCTATGGTATAAATGCCATTGGGCTAAAGTGTGCATACTTCAAGGTCGATAAAATACTATGTATAGAGTAAGCATTACTTACCTTGCGTCTATGGTATAAATGCCATTGGGCTAAAGTGTGCATACTTCAAAGGTCGATAAAATACTATGTATAGAGTAAGCATTACTTACCTTGCGTCTATGGTATAAATGCCATTGGGCTAAAGTGTGCATACTTCAAAGGTCGTTAAAATACTATGTATAGAGTAAGCATTACTTACCTTGCGTCTATGGTATAAATGCCATGGGCTAAAGTGTGCATACTTCAAGGTCGTTAAAATACTATGTATAGAGTAAGCATTACTTACCTTGCGTCTATGGTATAAATGCCATTGGCTAAAGTGTGCTTACTTCAAAGGTCGTTAAAATACTATGTATAGAGTAAGCATTACTTACCTTGCGTCTATGGTATAAATGCCATTGGGCTAAAGTGTGCATACTTCAAGGTCGTAAAATACTATGTATGAGTAAGCTTACTTACCTTGCGTCTTGTATAAATGCATTGGGCTAAAGTGTGCATTACTTCAAAGGTCGTAAAATACTATGTATAGAGTAAGCATTATTACCTTGCGTCTATGGTATAAATGCCTTGGCTAAAGTGTGCATACTTCAAAGGTCGTAAAATACTATGTATAGAGTAAGCATTACTTACCTTGCGTCTATGGTATAAATGCCATTGGCTAAAGTGTGCATACTTCAAAGGTCGTAAAATACTATGTATAGAGTAAGCATTATTACTTGCGTCTATGGTATAAATGCCATTGGGCTAAAGTGTGCATACTTCAAAGGTCGTAAAATACTATGTATAGAGTAAGCATTACTTACCTTGCGTCTATGGTATAAATGCATTGGCTAAAGTGTGCATACTTCAAGGTCGATAAAATACTATGTATAGAGTAAGCATTACTTACCTTGCGTCTATGGTATAAATGCCATTGGGCTAAAGTGTGCATACTTCAAAGGTCGTTAAAATACTATGTATAGAGTAAGCATTACTTACCTTGCGTTATGGTATAAATGCATTGGGCTAAGTGTGCATACTTCAAAGGTCGTAAAATACTATGTATAGGTAAGCATTACTTACTTGCGTCTATGGTATAAATGCCATTGGCTAAAGTGTGCATACTTCAAAGGTCGTTAAAATATATGTATAGAGTAAGCATTACTTACCTTGCGTCTATGGTATAAATGCCATTGGGCTAAAGTGTGCATACTTCAAAGGTCGATAAAATACTATGTATAGAGTAAGCATTACTTACCTTGCGTCTATGGTATAAATGCCATTGGGCTAAAGTGTGCATACTTCAAAGGTCGTTAAAATACTATGTATAGAGTAAGCATTACTTACCTTGCGTCTATGGAATAAATGCCATGTGCTAAAGTGTCTTACTTCAAGGTCTATAAATACTATGTATAGAGTAAGCATTACTTACCTTGCGTCTATGGATAAATGCCACTTGGCTAAAGTGTGCATACTTCAAAGGTCGTTAAAATACTATGTATAGAGTAAGCATTACTTACCTTGCGTCTATGGTATAAATGCCATGGGCTAAAGTGTGCATACTTCAAAGGTCGATTAAAATACTATGTATAGAGTAAGCATTACTTACCTTGCTCTATGGTATAAATGCCATTGGCTAAAGTGTGCATACTTCAAAGGTCGATAAAAATACTATGTATAGAGTAAGCATTACTTACCTTGCGTCTATGGTATAAATGCCATTGGGCTAAAGTGTGCATACTTCAAAGGTCGATAAAATACTATGTATAGAGTAAGCGTTACTTACCTTGCGTCTATGGTATAAATGCCATTGGGTAAAGTGTGCATACTTCAAAGGTCGATAAAATACTATGTATAGAGTAAGCATTACTTACCTTGCGTCTATGGTATAAATGCCATTGGGCTAAAGTGTGCATACTTCAAAGGTCGATAAAATACTATGTATAGAGTAAGCATTACTTACCTTGCGTCTATGGTATAAATGCCATGGCTAAAGTGTGCATACTTCAAAGGTCGTATAAAATACTATGTATAGAGTAAGCATTACTTACTTGCGTCTATGGATAAATGCCACTGGGCTAAAGTGTGCTTACTTCAAAGGTCGTAAAATACTATGTATAGAGTAAGCATTACTTACTTGCGTCTATGGATAAATGCCACTGGGCTAAATGTGCATACTTCAAAGGTCGTTAAAATACTATGTATAGAGTAAGCATTACTTACCTTTCGTCTATGGTATAAATGCCATTGGGCTAAAGTGTGCATACTTCAAATGGTCGTTAAAATACTATGTATAGAGTAAGCTTACTTACCTTGCGCTATGGTATAAATGCCATTGGGGCTAAAGTGTGCATACTTCAAAGGTCGATAAAATACTTTGTATAGAGTAAGCATTACTTACCTTGCGTCTATGGTATAAATGATCATTGAGCTAAAGTGGGCATACTTCAAAGGTCGATAAAAAACTATGTATAGAGTAAGCATTACTTACCTTGCGTCTATGGTATAAATGCCTTTGGGCTAAAGTGTGCATACTTCAAAGGCCGATAAATACTATGTATAGAGTAAGCATTACTTACCTTTCGTCTATGGTATAAATGCCATTGGCTAAAGTGTGGCATACTTCAAAGTCGTTAAAAACTATGTATAGAGTAAGCATTACTTACCTTGCGTCTATGGAATAAATGCCATTGTGCTAAAGTGTGCATACTTCAAAGGTCGATAAAATACTATGTATAGAGTAAGAATTACTTACCTTGCGTTTATGGTATAAATGCCATTGGGCTAAACTGTGCATAATTTAAAGGTCGTTAAAATACTATGTATAGAGTAAGCATTACTTACCTTGCATCTATGTATAAATGCCATTGGGTAAAAGTGTGCATACTTCAAAGGTCGATAAAATACTATGTATAGAGTAAGCATTACTTACCTTGCGTCTATGGTATAAATGCCATTGGGCTAAAGTGTGCATACTTCAAGGTCGTTAAAATACTATGTATAGAGTAAGCATTACTTACCTTGCGTCTATGGTATAAATGCCTTGGGCTAAAGTGTGCATACTTCAAAGGTCGATAAAATACTATGTATAGAGTAAGCATTACTTACCTTGCGTCTATGGTGTAAATGCCATTGGGCTAAAGTGTGCATACTTCAACGGTCGTTAAAATACTATGTATAGAGTAAGCGTTACTTACCTTGTGTCTATGGTATAAATGCCATTGGGCTAAAGTGTGCATACTTCAAAGGTCGTTAAAATACTATGTATAGGTAAGCATTACTTACCTTGCGTCTATGGTATAAATGCCATTGGGCTAAATTGTGCATAGTTCAAAGGTCGATAAAATACTTTGTATAGAGTAAGCATTACTTACCTTGCGTCAATGGTATAAATGATATTGGGCTAAAGTGGGCATACTTCAAAGGTCGATAAAAAACTATGTATAGAGTAAGCATTACTTACCTTGCGTCTACGGAAAAATGCCATTGGGCTAAAGTGTGCATACTTCAAAGGTCGATAAAATTCTATGTATAGAGTAAGCATTACTTACCTTGCGTCTATGGTATAAATGCCATTGGGCTAAAGTGTGCATACTTCAATGGTCGATATAATACTATGTATTGAGTAAGCGTTACTTACCTTGCGTCTATGGAATAAATGCCACTGTGCTAAAGTAGTGCTTACTTCAAGATCTATAAAATACTATGTATAGAGTAAACATTACTTACCTTGCGTCTATGGAATAAATGCCACTGTGCTAAAGTGTCCTTACTTCAATGGTCTATAAAATACTATGTATAGAGTAAGCATTACTTACCTTGCGTCTATGGAATATATGCCACTGGGCTAAAGAGTGCATACTTCAAAGGTCGTTAAAACACTATGTATAGAGTAAGCATTACTTACCTTGCGTCTATGGTATAAATGCCAATGAGCTAAAGTGTGCATAGTTCAAAAGTCGATAAAATACTTTGTATAGAGTAAGCATTACTTACCTGCGTCTATGATATAAATTACATTGGGCTAAAGTGGGCATACTTCAAAGGTCGATAAAAAACTATGTATAGAGTAAGCATTACTTACCTTGCGTCTATGGTATAAATGCCTTGGGCTAAAGTGGGCATACTTCAAAGGTCGATAAAATACTATGTATAGAGTAAGCGTTACTTACCTTGGTCTATGGTATAAATGCCATTGGGTTAAAGTGTGCATACTTCAAAGGTCGATAAAATAATATGTATAGAGTAAGCATTACTTACCTTGCGTCTATGGTATAAATGCCATTGGGCTAAAGTGTGCATACTTCAAAGGTC
This sequence comes from Dryococelus australis, assembly GCA_029891345.1. Taxonomy (NCBI): domain Eukaryota; kingdom Metazoa; phylum Arthropoda; class Insecta; order Phasmatodea; family Phasmatidae; genus Dryococelus; species Dryococelus australis. Next base: position 26,161 of record JARBHB010000042.1, on the reverse strand, counting down.
GATAAAATACTATGTATAGAGTAAGCGTTACTTACCTTGCGTCTATGTATAAATGCCATGGGCTAAAGTGTGCATACTTCAAAGGTCGTTAAAATACTATGTATAGAGTAAGCATTACTTACCTTGCGTCTATGGTATAAATGCCACTGTGCTAAAGTGTGCTTACTTCAAAGGTCGTAAAATACTATGTATAAGTAAGCATTACTTACCTTGCGTCTATGGATATAAATGCCATTGGGCTAAAGTGTGCATACTTCAAGGTCGTTAAAATACTATGTATAGAGTAAGCATTACTTACTTGCGTCTATGGTATAAATGCCATTGGGCTAAAGTGTGCATACTTCAAAGGTCGATAAATACTATGTATAGAGTAAGCATTACTTACCTTGCGTCTATGGTATAAATGCCATTGGCTAAAGTGTGCATACTTCAAGGTCGATAAAATACTATGTATAGAGTAAGCATTACTTACCTTGCGTCTATGGTATAAATGCATTGGGCTAAAGTGTGCTACTTCAAAGGTCGTTAAAATACTATGTATAGAGTAAGCATTACTTACCTTGCGTCTATGGTATAATGCCATTGGGCTAAAGTGTGCATACTTCAAAGGTCGTAAAATACTATGTATAGAGTAAGCATTACTTACCTTGCGTCTATGGAATAAATGCCATTGGCTAAAGTGTGACATACTTCAAAGGTCGATAAAATATAGTATAGAGTAAGCATTACTACCTTGGTCTATGGTATAAATGCCATTGCTAAAGTTGCATACTTCAATGTCGTAAATACTATGTATAGGTAAGCATTACTTACCTTGCGTCTAGGTATAAATGCATTGGCTAAAGTGTGCTTTCAAAGTCGATAAAATACTTTGTATAGAGTACATTACTTACTTGCATCTATGGTATAAATGTCATTGGGTAAGTGGCATACTTCAAAGGTCGTAAAAAACATGTATAGTGAAGCATTACTTACTTGCGTCTATGGTATAAATGCCATTGGCTAAAGTGTGCTACTTCAAAGGCGATAAAATACTATGTATAGAGTAAGCATTATTCCTTCGTCTATGTATAAATGCATTGGCTAAAGTGTGCATACTTCAAAGGTCGTAAAATACTATGTATAGAGTAAGCATTACTTACCTTGCGTCTAGGAAAATGCCATGGGCAAAGTGTGCTACTTCAAAGGTCGTAAAAATCTATGTATAGAGTAAGCATTACTTACCTTGCGTCTATGGTATAAATGCCATTGGGCTAAAGTGTGCATACTTCAAGGTCGTTAAATACTATGTATGATAACTTACTTACCTTGCGTCTATGGTATAAATGCCACTGGGCTAAAGTTGCTTACTTCAAAGGCTTAAAATACTATGTATAGAGTAAGCATTACTTACCTTCGTCTATGGTATAAATGCCATGGCTAAAGTGTGCATACTTCAAGGTCATAAAATACTATGTATAGAGTAAGCATTACTTACCTTGCGTCTATGATAAATGCCATTGGGCTAAAGTGTGCATACTTCAAAGGTCGTTAAAAACTATGTATAGAGTAAGCATTACTTACCTTGCGTCTATGGTATAAATGCCATTGGTAAAGTGTGCATATTCAAAAGTCGATAAAATACTATGTATAGAGTAAGCATTACTTACCTTGCGTCTATGTATAAATACATTGGCTAAAGTGGCATACTTCAAAGGTCGTAAAAACTATGTATAGAGTAAGCATTACTTACCTTGCGTCTATGGTATAAATGCCATTGGCTAAAGTGTGCATACTTCAAAGGTCGATAAAATACTATGTATAGAGTAAGCTTACTTACCTTGGTCTATGGTATAAATGCCATTGGGTAAAGTGTGCAATTAAAGGTCGTAAAATATATGTATAGAGTAAGCATTACTTACTTGCGTCTATGGTATAAATGCCATGGGCTAAAGTGTGCTACTTCAAAGGTCGAAAATCTATGTATGAGTAAGCATTACTTACCTTGCGTCTATGGATAAATGCCATTGGGTAAAGTGTGCTACTTCAAGGTCTTAAAAACTATGTATAGAGTAAATTACTTACCTTGCGTCTATGGATAAATGCATGGCTAAAGTGTCTTACTTCAAAGGTCGTTAAATACTATGTATAGAGTAAGCATTATTACTTGCGTCTATGGTATAAATCCATTGGCCTAAAGTGTATACTCAAAGGTCGTAAAATACTATGTATAAGTAAGCATTACTACCTGCGTCTATGGTATAAATGCATTGGGCTAAAGTGTGCATACTTCAAAGGTCGTTAAATACTATGTATAGAGTTGATTACTTACCTTGCGTCTATGGTATAAATGCCATTGGGCTAAAGTGTGCATACTTCAAAGGTCGTAAAATACTATGTAAGAGTTAGCTATTACCTTGCGTCTATGTATAAATGCCATTGGCTAAAGTGTGCATACTTCAAAGTCGTTAAAATACTATGTATAGAGTAGCTTACTACCTTGGTCTATGTTAAATGCCATTGGCTAAAGTGCATTCTTCAAAGGTCGTTAAAATACTATGTATAAGTAAGCATTACTAACCTTGCGTCTATGTATAAATGCATTGGGCTAAAGTGTGCATACTTCAAAGGTCGTAAAATACAATGATAGAGTAAGCATTACTTACTTGCGTCTATGGTATAAATGCCATTGGGCTAAAGTGTGCATACTTCAAAGGTCGATAAAATACTATGTATTGAGTAAGCTTACTTACCTTGCGTCTATGGAATAAATGCCACTGTGCTAAAGTGTGCTTACTTCAAGGTCTTAAAATACTATGTATAGAGTAAGCATTACTTACCTTGCGTCTATGGAATAAATGCCATGTGCTAAAGTGTGCTTACTTCAAAGGTCATAAAATACTATGTATAGGTAAGCATTACTTACCTTGCGCCTATGGAATATATGCCATGGCTAAAGTGTGCATACTTCAAGGTCGTTAAAATACTATGTATAGAGTAAGCATTACTTACCTGCGTCTATGGAATAAATGCCATGGCTAAAGTGTGAGCACTTCAAAGGTCGATAAAATAATAGTATAGAGTAAGCTTACTTACCTTGCGTCTATGGTATAAATGCCATTGTCTAAAGTGTGCTACTTCAACGTCGTTAAAATACTATGTATAGTGTAAGCATTACTTACCTTGCGTCTACGGAATAAATGACATTGGCTAAAGTGTGCTTTTCAAGGTCGATAAAATACTTGTATAGAGTAAGCATTACTTACCTTGCTCTATGGTATAAATGCATTGGGCTAAAGTGTGCTTACTTCAAAGGTCGTTAAATACTATGTATAGAGTAAGCATTACTTACCTTACGTCTATGGTATAAATGCCATTGGCTAAAGTGTGCATACTTCAAAGGTCGATAAAATACTATGTATAGAGTAAGCATTACTTACCTTGCGTCTATGGTATAAATGCTCATTGGGCTAAAGTGTGCATACTTCAAAGGTCGTTAAAATACTATGTATAGAGTATGATTACTTACCTTGCGTCTATGGTATAAATGCCATTGGGCTAAAGTGTGCATACTTCAAAGGTCGTAAAATACTATGTATAGAGTTAGCATTACTTACCTTGCGTCTATGGTATAAATGCCATTGGCTAAAGTGTGCATACTTCAAAGGTCGTTAAAATACTATGTATAGAGTTAGCATTACTTACCTTGCGTCTATGGTATAAATGCCATTGGCGCTAAAGTGTGCATACTTCAAAGGTCGATAAAATATATGTGTAGAGTAAGCATTACTTACCTTGCGTCTGTGGTATAAATGAAATTGGGCTAAAGTGTGCATAATTCAAAAGTCGTTAAAATACTATGTATAGAGAAGCATTACTTACCTTGCGTCTATGGTATAAATGCCATTGGGCTAAAGTGTGCATACTTCAAAGGTCGATATAATACTATGTATTGAGTAAGCGTTACTTACCTTGCGTCTATGGTATAAATGCCATTGGCTAAAGTGTGCATACTTCAAAGTCGTAAAATACTATGTATAGAGTAAGCATTACTTACCTTGCGTCTATGGTATAAATGCCATTGCTAAAGTGGCCTTACTTCAAAGGTCGTTAAAATACTATGTATAGAGTAAGCATTATTTACCTTGCGTCTATGGTATAAATGCCATTGGGCTAAAGTGTGCATACTTCAAAGTCGTTAAAATACTATGTTAGAGTAAGCATTACTTACCTTGCGTCTATGGTATAAATGCCATTGGGCTAAAGTGTGCATACTTCAAAGGTCGATAAAATACTATGTATAGAGTAAGCATTACTTACCTTGCGTCTATGGTATAAATGCCATTGGGCTAAAGTGTGCATACTTCAAAGGTCGTTAAAATACTTTGTATAGAGTAAGCATTACTTACCTTGCGTCTATGGTATTAATGCACATTGGGCTAAAGTGTGCATACTTCAAAGGTCGTTAAAATACTATGTATAGAGTTAAGCATTACTTACTTGCGTCTATGGTATAAATGCCATTGGGCTAAAGTGTGCATACTTCAAAGGTCTTAAAAAAAAAGCATTTCTTACCTTGGGTCTTGGTATAAATGCCATTGGGCTAAAGTGTCATACTTCAAAGGTCGTTAAAAATACTATGTATAGAGTAAGCATACTTACCTTGCGTCTATGGTATAAATGCATTGGTCTAAAGTGTGCATACTTCAAAGGTTTCTAAATACTATGTATTAGAGTAAGCATTACTTACTTGCGTCTATGGTATAAATGCCATTGGGCTAAAGTGTGCATATTCAAAGTTCGTATAAAATACTATGTATAGAGTAGAGCATTACTTACCTTGGTCTATGGTATAAATGCCATTGGGCTAAAGTGTGCATACTTCAAAGTCGTTTAAAATACTATGTATAGAGTAGCATTACTTACCTTGCTCTATGTTATAAATGCCATTGGGTAAAGTGTGCATACTTCAAAGGTCGATAAAATACTTGTATAGAGTAAGCATTACTTACCTTGCGTCTATGGTATAAATGCCATTGGGCTAAAGTGGGCATACTTCAAAGTCGTTAAAATACTATGTATAGAGTAAGCATTACTTACTTGCGTCTATGGTATAAATGCCATTGGTAAAGTGTGCATACTTCAAAGGTCTTAAAATACTATGTATAGAGTAAGCATTACTTACCTTGCGTCTATGGTATAAATGCCATTGGGCTAAAGTGTGCATACTTCAAAGGTCGTTAAAATACTTGTATAGAGTAAGCATTACTTACCTTGCGTCTATGGTATAAATACCATTGGCTAAAGTGTGCATACTTCAAAGGTCGTTAAAATACTATGTATAGAGTAAGCATTACTTACCTTGCGTCTATGGTATAAATGCCATTGGGCTAAAGTGTGCATACTTCAAAGGTCGTAAAATACTATGTATAGAGTAAGCATTACTTACCTTGCGTCTATGGTATAAATGCCATTGGGCTAAAGTGTGCATACTTCAAAGGTCGTTAAAATTACTATGTATAGAGTAAGCATTACTTACCTTGCGTCTATGGTATTTATGCCATTGGGCTAAAGTGTGCATACTTCAAAGGTCGTTAAAATACTATATATAGAGTAAGCATTACATACCTTGTGTCTATGGTATAAATGCCATTGGCTAAAGTGTGCATACTTCAAAGGTCGTTAAAATACTATGTATAGAGTAAGCATTTTTTTACCTTGCGTCTACGGTATATAATGTCATTGGGCTAAAGTGTGCATACTTCAAAGGTTCGTTAAAATACTATGTATAGTGTAAGCATTACTTACCTTGCGTCTATGGTATAAATGCCATTGGGCTAAATTGTGCATATTTCAAAGGTCGATAAAAATACTTTGTATAGAGTAAGCATTACTTACCTTGCGTCTATGGTATAAATGACATTGCGCTAAAGTGTGCATATTTACAAAGGTCGATAAAATACAATGTATGGAGTAAGATTACTTACCTTGAGTCTATGGTACAAATGTCATTTCGCTAAAGTGTGCATACTTCAAAGGTCGATAAAATACTATGTATAGAGTAAGCATTACTTACCTTGCGTCTATGGTATAAATGTCCATTGGGCTAAAGTGTGCATACTTCAAAGGTCGATAAAATACTTATGTATAGAGTAAGCATTACTTACCTTGCGTCTATGGTATAAATGCCATTGGGCTAAAGTGTACATACTTAAAAGGTCGATATAATACTATGTATTGAGTAAGCGTTACTTACCTTGCGTCTATGGAATAAATGCCACTTGTGCTAAAGTGTGCATACTTCAAAGGTCGTTAAAATACTATGTATAGAGTAAGCATTACTTACCTTGCGTCTATGGAATAAATGCCATTGTGTAAAGTGTGCATACTTCAAAGGTCGTTAAAATACTGTGTATAGAGTAAGCATTATTACCTTGCGTCTATGGTATAAATTACCATTGGGCTAAAGTTCATACTTCAAAGGTCGTTAAAATACTATGTATAAGGTAAGCATTACTTACCTTGCGTCTATGGTATAAATGCCATTGGGCTAAAGGGTGCATACTTCAAAGGTCGGTAAAAATACTATGTATAGAGTAAGCATTACTTACCTTGCGTCTATGGTATAAATGCCATTGGGATAAAGTGTGCATACTTCAAAGGTCTTAAAAATACTATGTATAGAGTAAGCATTACTTACCTTGCGTCTATGGTATAAATGCCATTGGGCTAAAGTGTGCATACTTCAAAGGTCGTTAAAATACTATGTATAGAGTAAGCATTACTTACCTTGCGTCTATGGTATAAATGCATTGGCTTAAAGTGTGCATACTTCAAAGGTCGATTAAAATACTATGTATAGAGTAAGCATTACTTAACCTTGCGTCTATGGTATAAATGCCATTGGGCTAAAGTGTGCATACTTCAAAGGTCGTTAAAATACTAAGCATAGAGTAAGCATTACTTAACTTGCGTCTATGGTATAAATGCATTGGGCTAAAGTGTGCATACTCAAAGTCGATAAAATACTATGTATAGAGTAAGCATTATTACTCTATCGTCTATGGTATAAATGCCATTGGCTAAAGTGTGCATACTTCAAAGGTCGTAAAATACTATGTATAGAGTAAGCATTACTTACCTTGCGTCTATGGTATAAATGCCATTGGGCTAAAGTGTGCATACTTCAAAGGTCGTTAAAATACTATGTATAGAGTAAGCATTACTTACCTTGCGTCTATGGTATAAATGCCATTGGGCTAAAGTGTGCATACTTCAAAGGTCGTTAAAATACTTGTATAGAGTAAGCATTACTTACCTTGCGTCTATGGTATAAATGCCATTGGGCTAAAGTGGCATATTCAAAGGTCGATAAAAACTTGTATAGAGTAAGCATTACTTACCTTGCGTCTATGTATAAATGCATTGGGCTAAAGTGTGCATACTTCAAAGGTCGATAAAAAACTATGTATAGAGTAAGCATTACTTACCTTGCGTCTATGGTATAAATCTTGGGCAAATGTGCATCTACTAAGGTCGTAAAACTTTGTATAGAGTAGATTCTTACCTTGGTCTATGAATAAATGCCACTATGCTAAAGTGTGCATAATTCAAAGTCATAAATACTATGTATAGAGTAAGCATTACTTACCTTGCGTCTATGTTATAAAATACCATTGGGCTAAAGTGTGCATACTTAAAAGGTCGTTAAAATACTATGTATAGAGTAAGCATTACTTACCTTGCGTCTATGGTATAAATGCCATTGGGCTAAAGTGTGCATACTTCAAAGGTCGTTAAAATACTATGTATTGAGTATGAATTACTTATCTTGCGTCTATGGTATAAATGCCATTGGGCTAAAGTGTGCATACTTCAAAGGTCGTAAAATACTATGTATAGAGTTAGCAATTAATTACCTTGCGTCTATGGTATACATGCCATTGCGCTAAAGGGTGCATACTTCAAAGGTCGTTAAAATACTATGTATAGAGTTAACATTACTTACCTTGCGTCTATGATATAAATGCCATTGGGCAAAAGTGTGCATACTTCAAAGGTCGATAAAATACTTTGTATAGAGTAAGCATTACTTACCTTGCGTCTATGGTATAAATGACATTGGGCTAAAGTGGGCATACTTCAAAGGTCGATAAAAAATATGTATAGAGTAAGCATTACTTACCTGCGTCTATGGTATAAATGCCATTGGGCTAAAGTGTGCATACTTCAAAGGTCGATAAAATACTATGTATAGAGTAAGCATTATTACCTTGCGTCTATGGTATAAATGCATTGGGCTAAAGTGTGCATACTTCAAGGTCGTTAAAATACTATGTATAGAGTAAGCATTACTTCCTTGCGTCTATGGTATAAATGCCATTGGGCTAAGGTGCTACTTCAAGGTCGTAAAACTATGTATAGAGTAAGCATTACTTCTATGTAGCTGGTAAGTCTACTCAAGGTCTTAAATATAAGAGTAAGCATATCCTGCGTCTAGGTTAATCCAGTAGTCAACTTCAAGGTCGTAAATAATTATAGAGTAAGCATCTTACTCGCATGGTTAAATGCATGCTAGTGTGCTACTTCAAAGTCAAAACGTTAGAGTAGTTACTTGCCATATATGCTGTAAGTGTGATTAAGTCGTAAATACAGATAATAGCATTACCTTGCTCTATGATAATGCATGGTAAGTGCTCTCAGTCTAAACTGTTGAAACATATACTGCTCTGTATATCTGGCTAAGGGTACTTCAGGCTAAAATAGTAGAGTACTTATACCTGTGTAACATGGGAAAGGTGCATACTCAGCGTAATCTTGTAAGAGTAAGTTACTTTGCTTATGTATAAGCCATTGGGCTATGTGCTACTCAAATCTAAACTTGTATAGTAGATTATCTGGTTAGGAATGCATGCTAAAGTGTTCAGGTGTAAATTGTATAATAGCATTACCTTGCTTGGTAAAAGCCATGAATGGCTCAAGGTTAAAAATATGAAGCATCTGGTTAGTAAGCATGGCAAAGTGTCTTCAGCGAAAAATGTTAGAGTAGCTTATCCTCTATGGTAATGCATTGGTAGTCTATTAGTGTAAACAGAGTAGTACTACTTGGCTAGTAAAGCATGCAAGGGCATTAAAGCGTAATACTTTGGTAAGCATCTACTGTCTATGTATAGCATTGAAGTGCATACTTCAAAGTCGAAAAACAGTAGAGTAATCTATTGCTTGTATAAATTGTAATGCATATAAAGCGTAAACAGTAAGAACTCTTACCTCTATGGTAAATCATGGCTATGCATATAGTCGTAAACTGTAAATAGTACTTGGTCTAGAAAATCATGCTATCTAAGGCGTAAAATATATTTGATAATTTACCTGCTATGTAATCCATTGCTAATACAACTTAATAGATAAGTAGCTTACTACCTTGCGTTATGGTAATGCATGTAAGTGCTCAAAGGCTAAACTAGTAATACATTATACTTATGTAAATGCCATTGCTAAAGGGCACTCAGTCGTAAAATATGTTAATAACTATATCTTATGTAAACAGTAGGTGTATAAGTCGTAAAAATGTATAGAGTAGATACTTACTTGTCTTTATAAATGCATTGCTAAGTGTCATACTTCATCGTAAAATATATTTAGGTAGCATACTTCTTGTCTATGTAAATGCATTGGGTAAAGTTCTACTTCAAGGTGATAAAATACTAAGAGTAGCATTACTTTTGGTCATGGTATAAATGCCATGGGCTAAAGTGTGCATACTTCAAAGTCGTAAAATATATGTATAGAGTAAGCATTACTTACCTTCGTCTATGGTAAATGCATTGGCTAAGTGTGCATACTTCAAGGTCGAAAATATATGTATAGAGTAACTTACTTACTTGCGTTATGTATAAATCATTGCTAAAGTGTGCATACTTCAAAGTCTAAATATTGTAAGGTAATACTTAGGTCGATAAATCATTGGGTAAATTGCATACTTCAAGTCGTTAAAATATATGTATAGAAAGCATATTACTTGGTCTAGTAAAATGCATGGCTAAAGTGGCATCTTCAAAGTCGAAAATACTATGTATAGAGTAAGCTTTACCTTGCGTCTATGGTATAAATGCCATGGCTAAGTGTCTACTTCAAGTCTTAAATATATGTATAAGAACATATTACCTTCGTCTATGGATAATGCATTGGCTAAAGTTTATTCAAAGGTCATAAAATACTGTATGATAGCATTACTTCCTTACTTAGGTATAATATTGTAAGGTGCATACTTAACGTTAATATATGATGGTAACTATCTCAAAATGTAGGTTTCAGGTCTTAAAATTTGTAGTACATTCTACCTTGTCAGATAATCTGGCTAATCATATTAAATTAGACGCAAGGTAGTAACGCTTACTCTTTTACTTTGTTATTTTAAACGATCCTTTGAAGTATTGTACACTATTGTCAAATGGGCATTTTTTCCCATAGACGAAAGGTAAGTAATGCTAATGTTATACTTAGTTTTTTTATCGACCTTTGAAGTATGCACATTTACCCCAATGGCATTTATTCCTTTGACGCAAGGTAAGAAAATGCTTAACTCCTATACTAGTATTTTATCGACCTTTAGAAGTATGCACCTTTAGCGCAATGACATTTTTAACATAGACGCAAGGAAGTAATTCTTACTCTATACATAGTATTTTATCGACCTTTGAAGTATGCACCCCTTTACCCCAAAGGGGGCCCATTTTATACCATTGACGCAAGGTAAGTAATTTTGTTTAACTCTATACATAGTATTTTTGATCGCCCTTTTTTGAAGTTGCACACTTTTAGCCCAAGTGGCATTTATACCATAGACGCAAGGGTTTAAGTAATGCAAACTCTTTTACAAAAGTATTTTAAAGAACCTTTGAAGTATGCACATTTAAGCCCAATGGCATTATATACCCATAGACGCAAGGTAAGTAATGCTTACTCATACATAGAATTTTAACGACCTTGAAGTTTGCCTTTAGCCCAATTTTCTTTTATACCATAGACGAAAGGTAAGTAATCTTAAATCTATACTTGTATTTTTTCGGCCTTTGAAGTATGCAAACTTTAGCCTAATGGCTTTTATACATGACGCAAGGGTAAGTAATGCTTACTCTATACATAGTATTTTAACGACCTTTGAAGTATGCACACTTTACCCAATGGCATTTATAAAATAGATGCAAGGTAAGTAATTGCTTACTCTATACATATATATTTAACGACATTTGAAGTATGCACACTTTAGCCATGGCATTTATACCATAGACGTAAGGTAAGTAATGCTTACTCTGATACGTAGTATTTTTATCGACCTTTGAAGTATGTAAACTTTAGCCCAATGGCATTTTATACCATAGACGCAAGGTAAGTAATGCTTACTCTATACATAGTATTTGAACGTACCTTTTGAAGTATGCACTCTTTAGACCAATGGCATTTATACCATAGACGCAGGTGGAGATGCTTACTCTATACATAGTATTTTATCGACCTTGAAGAATGCACACTTTAGCCCAAGACATTTATACCATTAGACGCAAGGTAAGTAATGCTTACTCTATACATAGTATTTTAACGACCTTTGAAGTATGCACAACTTTAGCCCAATGGCTTTATACCATAGACGCTAGGTATAGTAATGCTTACTTATACATAGTATTTTAACGAACTTTGATAGTATGCACACTTTAGCCCATGGTATTTATACCATAGACGCTAAGGGTAAGTAATGATTACTCTATACATAGTATTTTCGACCTTTTGAAGTATGCACACTTTAGCCAAATGCCATTTATACCATAGTACGTAAGGTAAGTAATGCTTACTCTATACATAGTATTTTAACGAACTTTGAAGTATGCACACTTTAGCCCCATGCATTTATACCATAGACGCAAGGTTAAGTAATGCTTACTCTATGCTTAGTATTTTATCGACTTTGAGTATGCATACTTTAACCCAATGGCATTTACACCATAGACGCATGGAAAGTAATGCTTACTCTATTACATAGTATTTTAACGGACCTTTGAAGTAGGACACTTTAGCCCAATTGCATTTTATACCATAGATTTTTTTTTTTTTTTTTTTTTTTTTTTTTTTTTTTTTTTTTTTTTTTTTTTTTTTTTTTTTTTTTTTTTTTTTTTTTTTTTTTTTTTTTTTTTTTTTTTTTTTTTTTTTTTTTTTTTTTTTTTTTTTTTTTTTTTTTTTTTTTTTTTTTTTTTTTTTTTTTTTTTTTTTTTTTTTTTTTTTTTTTTTTTTTTTTTTTTTTTTTTTTTTTTTTTTTTTTTTTTTTTTTTTTTTTTTTTTTTTTTTTTTTTTTTTTTTTTTTTTTTTTTTTTTTTTTTTTTTTTTTTTTTTTTTTTTTTTTTTTTTTTTTTTTTTTTTTTTTTTTTTTTTTTTTTTTTTTTTTTTTTTTTTTTTTTTTTTTAAAATTTAGAAATTTAATCCCTTTGAATAGCACATTTTAAACACCATTTTTCCCATAAAAGTAAAATTATTATACTTTTTACATAATTAGCTAACCTTTACCATGGCTTAATTCCAAGAAAGGGAAATAATCTCACTATACAAGTATTTAACCTTAAGAACCCAACTTAACCCAATATTTCCAAAGAATAAAACTTACTCATACAAGTTTTTTAAAAAATTTTGACACTTTAGAAGGGGTTTATTCATTGACAAAAATTGTTACTCATATGATTTTTAATTGAAGTAGCAATTTACCCAAAAGGATTTTATACCATGAACGCAAGGAAAAATTTGTTTCTATACTAAATTTTTTAATACCTTTAAATAAAATTTAGCCCTGGATGTTTTTAAAAGCCTTTAAATAACAATTTTATTCCTTAAATATATTTAAGACCTTTGAAAAATTTAGAAAGGAATTATACATAGAAAGAAGAAATGCTTACCAACTAATTTTTACACTTAAGTATAACTTTACCAATAAAATTAAGCAGGAAGAAATAATTTTTAACCATGATTTTAAAGTGAAGTTGAATTTACAATATTTACATAATAGCAACTAGATTTCTTAAAATGTTTTTTTTTTCAATTTAAACGGCTTTTTTCATCCCATAAAAATTTAAACTTTTACAATATCATTACTTTAAATCACACTTAAGTTCCAATTTACCTTAAGCCTAACAAGGAAAATTTACATATTTTTTTTAAAACCCAATTTAATGCCCTTTAGGCCAATTTTTTTTTAAACCCTTTAGGAAAGGGTTTTAAATTTCCCTATTTATAAATTTTTAAAAATGACCTTTGAATACCACTTTACCAATGTTTATACCTAAGCCCAAGTAAAATGCTAACCATACATAGTATTTTAACCTTAAGTAAAAAATTTCCCGGCTTTAAATTCATAGCCCAAGGAAGTAATCTTACCATACAAGTTTTTAATCCCTAATATGAATTTCCCCCATCATTTATATAAAACGCAAGGAAGTAATCTTACTCTATACATAATTTACGCCTTTAAGTTCCCTTATCCCCCTTTATTATCCCATTACAAAGGTAAAGCTTACTCTAAATTTTTAAAAACCCTTTGAAGTACACATTTGCCAATGGATTTATACCATAAGTAATTCTTATACTTTATTTTAACCTTACCACTTTAGGCCCAAGAAATTTTACCATAGAGCAAGTAAGTAATGTTCTAAACATAGTTTTTAAACCCCTTTGGGCAAACTTACCCCAAATATTTATACCATAGCCAGGTAAGTAATTTTTTAAACTTGATTTACACTTTAAAAGCACCTTTCCAAGGCATTTATACCTAAAAAGGTAATAATGCTTACTCTATAATAGTATTAAAACCTTGAAGTAACATTTACCAATTTTAATCCAAGGAAATTTATCTTAAAAATTTTAATTTTAATTAAAAACCTACAAAAAATAACCATCCCAAGGGTAAGAACTTTCCAAACAATTTTTAGCCTTGATTAAATTGCAATTTTATTTAAACCCAATGGTTTTTCCCAAAGAATAATTTCCCCTCTAAATAATTTAACGCAAAAAAATTTAATTTAACCCAAATCCCCTTATAGCCCCGGGTAAGTCTCTATACAAGTATTTTAATCTAACATAGAATTATATTTAACTGACCAAGAAGAATTTACCATCAAGTTTTAAATTCCTTTAATAATGCACATTACCCAATGGATTTTAAACAAGGGAAAAATCCTTAAACCAATATAATTTTAATTAATAAACATTTTCCTTTTAATTACCAAAACCCCCAAATTAATTCTCCAAAAATAATATTTATTTTAACCTTGAATTTAAGCACTTTGGCAATTTTACCATACCATAAGAACTATATACATATATTTACACCTTTGAATTAAATTTTACCAATGGCTTTTAAATCCATAACAAGGTAAGTAATTTACTCTAAAATAAAATTTTAACGACCTTAATATGCACACTTTAGCCCAATGGCATTTTACCAAACGCAAGGAATAATTCTCTTATACATATTTTTTACGAACCTTAAGTATGCCCCACTTTAGCCAATGGTTTTAAAAAAGAAAGTAATATTTACTCTATAATTTTATTTTAACAACCTTTAATTATTGCCTTTAGCCCAATTTTAATCCTAACTTAAAGTAAGTATTACACTTTAAATAATTTATCCCGAATCCACTTAGACAATAGATTTATCTAACAAGTTTGATTTAAATAAATTTTACCATTCTTAAGTCCCCAAATTTTAATTATTATATTCATGGGAAACCTTTACACTTTTACAAAATTTGGGAATTTAATTCCAATTTAACACTATTTATCCATTACCAATGGAATAAACCTTACAAGTATATTACCACTGGAAATATGCCCTTTAAAATTTAATTTACCTGAAAAAAAAAAAAAAAAAAAAATATTTTAACCCTAATTATATCACATTTACCCAGGATTATACTTAAAAGTAAAGCTTACCATAATATTTTTAACCTTTAATAACCCTTTACCAAGGTTTTTAAAAAACCAAAAAATAATCCTTAATATAAAGTTTTAAACTTTGAAATCCAATTTACCATGGAAATAATCTAACCAGTATTTTCCTTTAAACTATCACATTTTTAAACCCTTTGAAGTAAAATTACACAAATTTATAATAGCCCAGGGTAAGAAATCCACCTTTACCCATGATTTTATAGACCTGAAGTAAGCCCTTTACACATGATTATTATCACCAAGAAAGAACCTTAAAACAAGTTTTCCCATGACCTTGAAGTATAATTTACACAAGGATTTTAACCATAAAGGAAGCAATTTTACCATCAAAACCCTATCAAGTTGAAAGTATGCAAAATTTAAAATACGAAAATAGCACAATAATAAGGCTTTCCTAAAGAATTTTAACCTTTAAATATTTAACCAAGATTATCAAAACCCGCAAAAAAACTTAACCTTTATTATATATACATTTAACCTTTTAGAATGCACTTTACCCAAAGCATTTAATAACGAATAAAAATCATTCATTTTATTTTATTTTGAAACCATTTTAAAGCCCAATGGCCATTATACCATAGCCCAAGAAGTAAGCTTCCTTACAAAAATTATTTTATAGTTTGGGCCCATTTAAGGAATCCATTTCCCAATAGATATTACCTAACAATAATAATTCGACCTTAAATAATTTAGCCAAATGATAACTAGACCAAGTGTTTTCCCCAACGGGGTTTAAGTTTAATGCTTATACAAAGTTATTAAAAAGAAGCACTTACAATGGCTTTAAGACCAAGAAGTAAACTTTAATTAATAATTTACCATGAAGTATCACACTTACCAATATTTTTACCTAAAACAAGGGAAATTTAGTCAAATTATCATAGGGGTTAATTTCCCTTAAAAAATTTCCAAAACAATTAACTTTATTATCATTTTACTTCTAAATATTTAATGCTTTAAAAGAATTTAGAATATTTTCCCTAACTATTTTCCTTTTAAAAAATAATTTACCCCTGTTTTTTAACAAACCAAATTAAATTACCAAATAAATTTAAATTAAGTATCTTTTACCAATGCATTTAAAAACAATAAAGAGCACTCTATAAAATTCTATTTTAACATTTGAAGAATAATTACCCAATTTTTCCATACCAAAAGAAGTTATTTAACTATTTTTATACCTTTGAAAGTATAATTCCCCACATTTAAAAAACCCCGAAGTAATAAACTTACCTAAAAAATTTTTTAAAGACCGAAGATAACTTTACCCAATGGATTTTAAAATTGAAGTAATTTTACCAATAATAGTATTTAACGAACTTTGAAGTATACACTTATCCAGGGCTTTATTACATGCAAGGTAATAACTCCCTCTAAAGAAAGTATTTAACCAAAATACCAATTTCCCATTTATAAAAACCAAGGGTAAAATTCTATTCCAATATTTTATCGCCCTTAATGAAACACACTTTACCAAGGTTTACAAAGGAAGTAATAATTTAAATTTTATAAATTTTTAAGATTTTAAGATAAATTTTACCCAATGGCAATTATACTTTAAAAAGGAAAGTATTCTTACCTAAAAATATTTTATAGCCTTTAAGAAAGCAATTTAGCCAATGGATTTATCATAGACCAAAAAGTAAGCTTTCTATAAAGTATTTTTCCTTGGAAGATCTTTCTCAAATTTTAACCATAGAAGAAGGAAAACTATATACAAATTTTATACACAAAATGCAATTAAAAACCCAAGTATAATATCCAAAAGTTATAAGACTAGAAAAAAAATGAAATAAATAAAATGAAAAAAGAAAAGAAATTTTTAAATGTTTTATTTAATTTAAAAAAGCCAAGGAATTTACCTTCCAAATAATTTCACCTTAATTGTTTTTAAAGCCCTTTTTTTAACTTTTAGCAGTAGAATTTACCATAACAATAGAAATTACGCTATTACAATTTTTCACTTTTATACCATTTAGCAAGGTGTATTTTCCATAACAAGTATTTAAGCCCTTTTAAGTATCAAATTAATAGCAAAAAGACGCAATAAGACTTCATTATTTTAAACGCCATAAGTATGCACCTTAAATTATTTATCCTTAAGGAAGAACTTTAAACAATTTTAACCCTTGAAAGAAATTTAACCCATGTTTTACAAACCGGAAGATTTTAAACAAGTATTTAAACATTTAAGAATAACCAAAGAATTATAACCAAAAAAATTTACCTTTAAAATTTCCCGATTTATTCCCCTTTCCAAGAATTTACCAAAACCCAAGATTTTCCCTTTAATATAATTTACGATTGTTTTTACACACTTAGCCAAGGAATAATCTTCCAAAAAATTTTAAAACTTAAATATGACACCTTTAAAGCATTTACCCCAATATAAATTTAAAAAATATTTTAAATTTAATAGTTTAGACCGAAAATTCATAACCAAGGATATAATTTACTCTAACTAAGTATTTAATTTTTAAATTAAAATCTTCCCCCATATTAACCGAGGAAATAACGTTAACTCAATACAATTTTTTCCTTTGAATATCACTTTAACCCATGGTTAACAAACCAAGGAAGTAATTTACTCTAAATATTTTTTTTATTAAATTTAAAGATTTAAATTTACCCAAGGGAATATACCATATACAAATTTAATCTCCCTTTAATAGATTTTAAATGATTTGACACTTTAGCCAATGGCTTTTAATCCATAAGAAGTAAAATTTTACTTATAATAGTTTTTAGACCTTTAAATAGTAGAATTTCCCTCAAAAAATAAAGCAAGGTAATTTTACAATTTTAAATTTTTAAAGGGAAATTTACCCATTTTATAAAATGGATTATTCTACTTACAAAATATATAACGACCTTGAAAGCCACTTTAGCCCAAGGCTTTAACATAGCAAAAAATAATGCTCTTAATTATTTAATAGACCTTGGATGCCCTTTTACCAATGATATAACCAACATTTAAGAAATTGGGTTTCTTCAAGATTTAAAAACCTTAGCTTTTACTAGTCAATTTTATCAACCAATAAGTAATAACTTAATATTTTTTACAATTTTTAAATAACCTTTTAAATTCAGTTTTCCATGGCATTTAAGAAAATGCTTACCATAAATTATAACCTTTAAATGCCCCATTACCCAATGCTTTTTATCCTAGACAAGGTAAGAAGTTACCAAAAATAGTATTTTACACCTTTGAAGAATTTAACTTAGCATATTTATAACCGAAAAGGGTAAGTAATCTTACCTATACAAAATTATTTTAACCTTAATGAATTTTAACCCAATGCTTTTTAAAACAAAAAGGGGAAGTATTCTCTTAAAATTTTTTCGACCAAAATTCCAATTACAATGCATTTTTCATGAGAAGGTAATAAGATATCTAAATTTTTAAATTTGAAAATTAGCACACTTTAGCCCAAGGATTTTATACCAAGAAGAAGGTTATGAAACCTTAATAAGTTTTTACGGTTAAATAAAATTTCCCAAGGTTATACCTAGAAAAAATTTGAACTCCTTAATAGTTTCCCCTTATTAAAATTTTTTGAAAAGGTACTCAACAATTTTTATCACCTTTAAATACATTAAGCCAATGTTTTTTAAATTCATAGAAAAAATTTTTTAAATTATACTAATTTTAGCCCGGATTTTTACCTTAGCAAGGGGAATTATCCTTAGAAAAAAAGGAAATTTACCCTATTAAAATTTAAATTCCTTTTAACCGGGTTTTTAAAAAATTATTAATTTTATACTTTAATTGCCTTAATAAAATTTACCAAGGAAGTAATTTCCCAAATAAAAGTTATTCTTATCCTTAGATAACACTTACCAATGGAAATTTTCCATAGACCAAGGAAGTAATCTTCTAATATTTTTATCAACTTTGAAGTTAACTTTACCCAATGGCATTTATATAACCAAGGAATATTTCTCTATACATATTTTTTAAACCCTTTGAAGATAACTTTAGCCCAAATGATTATAAGACGAAAGGAAATAAATGTTACTTATAAATTTTCCCTTGAAGTAGCCCACTTTGCCAATGCTTTAACCAAAGGAAAGGGAGTAATGCTTATCTAAAAAGTTTTTAATAGACCTTTGAAAGGGCACAATTTAAGCCTGCATTTAACTAGCCCAAGGTATAATCTTACTTTAAAATATTTTACACCTTTAAAAAAAAATTTAACCCAAATTTAAACCATAAAAGGGTTAAAACTTATTTTACAATATAACCTTTAAATAGAAAATTTAAAATTTATAATTTATCCAAAAGTAATTTTACTCTTAATAATTTTTAACCATGGTATAACTTTACCAATGTATTTTACAAAACCAAGTAATAACACTTTACAAGATTTTACATGAAAAATAACTTTAAAGTTTACCTAACAATTAAAAAACTATTTATCATAGTTTTTTAAACCTTTGTAAGAACCCTTTACAAGGGGTTTACCAAAGAAGAAATATTTATCAATATATTTTTTAGACCTTTAAAGACACTTAGCAAAATTTCATTTAAAAGCAAGGTAATTTACTTAACAATAGATTATTTAAAAAGGAACTTTAGCCGGGGATTATTTTCCATAAAAGGGTAGTAATGCTTACCTATACTAGTATTAATCACCTTTAAATCCCCAAATTCCCCAAATTTTAACCATAGACGCAAGGAATAATCTTACTCTATCAAATATTTCAATATTAAACTTTACCAATGGCTTTTAAATACCAAGACCAAAATAATCTTATTTAATAATATTTTACGACCTTTAATATATTTTAAAGTAATTTTAATAAACAAGTAGAAATTTCTCTATATAATTTACAGGATTAATGCCAATTTAGCAATTTTTATCCATAAAGTTTAATTACTAAATGGTTTTTCCCCTTTTAAAGCATTAATTTAACCATAATAATAAAAGGAATTAAATGTTTTAACAAAAGTATTTTAAGCAAGTATCTTTACCAAGGTAATATAACGACCATAAGAAACTTACAAATAGTATTTTAACAACCTTTAAATAGAAGAAATTCATATAAAAAGTTAAAGATTTATTTCATATTTTTCCCTAACCGGGAATAACCTTTCCCAATATTATTTTAATTTGAATAAGCTTACCCTTGATTTTATAGACAATTTAAAACTTACAAATTTTTTTTAAACGTAAGAATAACCCAAGGGATTTTACCAAAGCAGGAAAGAATTTTACCCAACATTTTATAGATGAAGTAAGAATGCCTTTTTAATAATAAAGCCCTTAAGTATCCCACTTAAAATGGAATTTTTTAATTGAAGGTAGTTGTAATGCATTTAAAATTAGACAGGAAAATGCACTTAGATGCATTTAAATTAAAATTTAACCATGATAACCATACCAATGAAACTACCTTACAAATTAAATTTAAGAGAATTTAAATTGGCTTTTACTACATAGAATTTTTAACATTTAAAATTTTACCCAGGGAATTTTCCATAAGCCAAGGTATTTAACCCAAAACGCAATAAGAAATTTTAACTTAAAAAGGATTTTTAGAAATGGCATTTACCAGGCAATAATAGTAATATGTTACTCAAATTATTTTAAGACCTTGAATTACCATTTACCCGGGGTTTATTCCATAGAGAAAGGGTAATAATACCCATACATGATTTTTAAACCTTTAAAAGCACACTTTGAAAGGGGCATTATTACAGACGAAGGTAAGTAATGCTTACTAAAAAGATTTTAAACGACCTTTGAAATTGCACACTTACCCCAAGCATTTTTTCCAAAAAAGGGAAGAATTTTTTAAACTAGTATTTAACGACCTTTGAAGTAAGACCTTACAATCCTTAACATGCAATAAGTATGCATTATTATCATTAGTTTTTCGACTTTTGAAGTACACATTACCCAAGGCATTTTTAAAAAAGTAAAAATTTTAATTTCTTTGAATAGAACCTTAATTTTTATCCATAACTTTAGAATGGTTTATCATAAAAAGTAATTACCTAATAGATTTCCACATTTAAGTACACATACAAAGTTTTTAAACCATAATGTTTAAGTTTAATAGACTTTATGTTTAACCTACCAAAGATTTTAACTTAAATACCCCTTTTCCAAATTTTAATATCCTTTTCCAAGGAAGAAGTTACCAAAATTTCTTATACATGTAATTATCGACCTTTGAAATGCCATTTCCCCAAAAGACCAGAATAATAAGTTAATCTTACTATTTTTAACCCTTTGAATATAATTTTCCCAATGGCTTTTTAATAGCAAGAAGTAATGCTTTATACATAGTTTTTGTTTGAATATCCACTTTAGCCCAGGTTTTCCTAAGCAATAAATTTTACAAAATTTTACCTTTAAGACCAATAAAACCCAAGAGGCAATTTATAAAGGTTTAAAATAAATTATTTACTTATTATTTATTTACAATAATACCCCTTTGGGGATTTATACCTAACAAGTAAAAGCTTATTTCAATAGATTTAATTTAAAAGCACATTTGCTAATTACATATAAAAAAGAATAAGTGTTTAAACCCATAATTTAAAACGACCTTTAAGTTGCCTTTCCAAGGCATTATATACCTGAAGTAAAAGTTAAACCCTTAGCTATTATTTAAGAATAAACCCTAACCATAATTTTTCCATGGATTAAAACCAATTAATAATCTTACCAAAAATATATTTTACACCTTAGAAGTATGCACATTAACCCAATTTACCATTTATAACATAACGCAAGGTAAAATACTTTTATACTAATTTTAACCCTTGAAAATCAACCCTTATATAGACAAATAATTTTAAAATTTTTTTAAATTTAATTAAAACCAAATTTACCCAAGGCATTTTAAAGAAAATAATGTTATTAACTATTTTTATCGTTTAAGTTCAATTCTAAGCATTTATCCCAAAAGTAGGTAATACTTTTATAAGTTTTTATTATGACCTTGAAAAACCTTTTACCAGGAATTTTAACCATAGACAAGTAATAATTTACTCTATAAATTTTAAACATTTAAATTTGAATTTTACCCAAGGTTTTTATCCTAACAGTATAATAATTTACTTATACATATTTTTACGGCCTTAATATGCCACTTTAGCCAATGGCTTTTACCATAGCCCAAGGAAAATTTTTAATTACAATTTTAATGATTTAAAGGCCATTAAGCCCATTTTATACCATGGGAAAGTAAAATTGTTCCAAAAATATTTTATCCTTTAAGATACAATTTAACCCAATTAATTATAAAAAAATTAAGGACTTCCCTTTTTTTTTTAAGACCTTGAAAAATTTAACCCCAATGATTTATCCTAACAAAGTAATAATGTTACTCTAACATATTTTTAATGATTTCAATTTAATTTTTTATTCATAGAAAATTTTTTTACATAGAATTTTAACGCCTTAAAAGTTGAATTTAAACCCAAATTATAAAAAACCAAGGATATAAACCATAAAATTATTACAAAAATAAAACCTTTCCAATTTATGATTATAAAAACGCAACTTATACATATTTTTAACCCTTGAAGTAAGCAACTTTAGCACAAATTTTTAAAGAAGGAATAGAATTTACTATACATATTTTAATTTAATAACCATAGCTGTTTTTTCAGATAAGGGTAAGTAATTTACTTATAATATTTTTAAATAACCTTAAGTAAATTTTATGGCCTTTATTCAAAGCAAGGTAAGAAATTACTATAACAAGTTATCGCCTTTGAAGTATGCCCTTAGCCATTGGCATTTATACCTTAGCCCAAGGTAATAATGTTCTTTAAATATATTTTATGACTGAATTAAAACCTTTGCCCAAGGGCATTTAACAAAAAGGTAAGTAATTTCTCATAAATATTTTTGCCTTTAAAAACCATTTAGCCCAAAATTATACCAATAAAAGGTAAAGTTTTTCTACTCTTTTAAATATTTTTTTTAAAGGACACTTTAGCCAAAAATTTTAAAACCCTAAGCAAGGTAAGTAATGTTTTATAAAGTTTTAATTTTAATATGCCACACTTTTAAACTTATACATAGCCAAGGTATGAACTTTACTATACAATTTTTAGCCCTTTTAAGTAGCCACTTAATGGCATTATCCCATAAGAAGGTAAAATTTAATTAACATAGAAATTTAAGCCCTTTAAGACCAATTTAGCCTTTTCAAAAAACCATAAGAATTTTAAATTTTAACATTTTAACAGTTTTTTAAAACCCTTAGAAGGCAAATCTAACAAATTTTTTAACCAATTTAATGCCTCATAAATAATTAATTACCAAGCCATTTAAAACCCATCATATTATAACCTAAGTTTACTTAACATTTTATTTTAAATAACCAACTTTGAAGTATGCCCCTTATCAAAGTTTTACCAAAGACCAAGTAATAATGTATTAATAACAAATATTTAACTTAAAGCAATTTACCCAATCTTTACAAAGCAAGATAAGCTTTCACTTAAAAAATTTAAACCTAAAGACAATTTAAACAATGAGTATTTAACAAGCCAGAATAATGCTTACCTTTTAAACATTGTTTTTTAAAAACCCCAAGTATAACTTTACCAACATTTATAATAGACCATTAAGTAATGCTTACAAACATAGTTTTTTATCATAAATTTATTTCACACTTGAAATGTTATCCCTTTGGTATTTTAATCCCAAAGTTTTTTAAACAACTAAGTATGCTTTTAAACCAAGTTATCCATAGAAAATATTTTACCCAATAATATTATTTATCAATTTAAGTATCATTACCAAAATTTTTAATGAAAAAAATTTTAATTTACTAAAAATATTTTAATTTACATTTAATATGCCTTTTAACAAACGCAATAAAATGTTTTCCTATAAAATGAATTTTAAACGCCCTTTTAAAATCACATTTCCCACAAACCAGCCATAAGAAGGGTTATTACACATAGTAATTTAACCCCTTAAGTTGATTTTAGCCCAATATTTATTCATGAAGGGAAGTAATTACTTTACATAATTTTAAGCCCTTTAAAATTGAACTTTCCCAAGGTTTACCAAAGAATAAAAGAAATCCTTTATTATTTATCGACCTTGAAGAATGCAACTTTAGCCCATGGCTTATACCATAACCGAAGGTAATTAATCTCACTATCTTTATTTTAACGACCTTGAAGAAATCCACTTAGCCCAATGCATTTATAACAAGGCAAGGTAAGTAATGCTTACTCTAATTATTTTAAAACCTTTGAAGATTTTTTTAGCCAAATTTACCATAGACGAAAAATTTTAATATTTTCAACCTTTAATAGTTCCCCTTTAAAAAAAAAAAAATTAAACAATTTTTTATAATTTTTTTTAAACTTTAAAAAACTTTACCCAAAGGAAAATGGGGTTTAAAAAATTTTATTTAACTTTTTTTTAAAACCCCTTTTAGCCAAAATTTAAAAAAAAAATCGCAATTAAAAATTTTTAAAATTTTTTAAAAATTTTTTTTCCCAAAAAAAACCCCCAAGAAATTTTTTTATCCTAAATTTAAAAAATTTAATTAAGGGGGAAAATTTTTAAAAACACAAAAGGTTTTAAAGGGGGAAAAAATTTTTAAAAAAAAATTTTTTAAACCCTTTTTTTTAAACATTTAAATTTTTTAAAAGAAAAAATTTTTACAATTTTAAACCATTTGAAATAAAATTTGGGGCCCCTTTAAAAAATAACCGGGGTTCCCCTTTTTTTTGTTTAAAAGAATTTAGAAGGGGATTTTTCCATAAAAGGGTTAAAAAATTTTTTTTTTAAAAGTTTTTGGAAAAACGGGAAGTTTTACAAAACCCTTTGAAAGATTTTAAAATTTTACCCATTTTAAAAAATTTTAAAAGGGGATTTTTCCAAAAAGAAAAAGAATTTACCTTTCAATTTTTTTGACCAAATAGAAACTTTAAAATTTTTTAAAAAAGGAAAAAGAATTACCTTAAAAAAATTTTTTCGAATTTTAATTTTCCCTTTAAAAAATTTTAACCCATGGAAAATAAACCCCTTTTAAATTTTTATTTTAAAAATTTAAAAAAACCCTTTTTCCCGGTTTTTTTAAAAAAGGGAAGGAAACCCCCCCCTTTTTATATCCCCCTTTAAAGCACATTCAAAATTTCCCCCGAAGAACTTTACCAAACAAATTCTTTTTAATAATTTACCCAAAAATTTTTAAACCCAAAAGAAATTTTACAATTTTTTTAAAACCAAGTAGAATTACCTTTTAATTTTTTCCCCGAATTATGCCACTTACCCAATTTTTATACTTTAAAAAGGGAAATTTACCTTTCTTTTTTTTTAGCTTTGAATTTTTTTAACTTTTTTACAGGGAAAAAACCCTTTTACCCAATTTTTTTTCCCACCAAAAAAGTAAGCCCCTTTCCCAAAATTCAAAAAAAATTTTTGCTCAAAAATTTTTACCAAAATAATAAAAAATTTTCCCCAAAATCAAAATTTTTAAACAATTTGGTTTTCCCACTTCGGGAAAACCCCCAAAAATTTTACCAAATGAATTTTAAAAATTTTTTTTCCCCTGCATAAAAGCCTTTCCCCAGTTTTTTAAAAATTTTTAACCAAATAATTTTCCTTTTAATAATTTTAACCCTTTGAATAAACTTAGAGGGCATTAAAAGGGGAAAAAAAATTACTAAAAATTTTTTAAATTCCCGGGAAAGAATTTAGCCAGGGTTTTTTTCCATAAGAAGAAATTTAATTTTTTTAAAGCTTTTAAATTAAAAAACGAAAATTAAAAGGTTATTTTCCCATAATATTTTTTTTTTAATAGATTTTCCCCCTATTTTTACCAAAAAGAAAACCCTTTATAATTTTTTTAAAATTTTAAAAGGGCCCTTCCCCAAAAATTTTACCTAGCCGGGAAGTAATGACTCTTTTTTTTAAAACCCTTTAAAAAAATTTAAAATGGTTTACATGGGGTTTTTAAAAGTATCACTTAAAAATTTTAATTTTAACTTTTACCAAGGTTTTTATCCAAACCAAAAGTATTTTTCCAACTGATTTTCCCCCTTTAAATGCCATTTTTGCCCAAGGATTTAAAAAAAACCCAAAAAAATTTCCCCTTTTTAAAATTTTTTTAAAACCCCTTTAGATGCCACTTACCCAAATCAAAAAAAGCCGGGTAAACCCTTACTTTTTTAAAAAATTTTAAAAAAATTAACCCCCTGGTA
>JARBHB010000419.1:0-13265 GCA_029891345.1 Dryococelus australis | reverse complement strand
TTTCATGGTTCTTTTAGAAGTATTAAAGTGTAGAACCTAAAAAGTTTTTAATAAATAAACCCAAAACGACAATGAGAAACTGTTTCTATTAGCTGAATTGAACTTTTTCATCATTTTTAAAAGAAAATGGTATTTTATTACATTTGTAAGGAAAATTATTACATGCGTATTTTAGAAGTATTGAAGTGTAGGCATCCCACTAAAAAGTTTTTAATAAATTAACCCCAAAAAGACAATGTGTAATGTTTTCTATATGTTTGAATTGAATGTTGTCATATTCTTAAAAAAATCGTTAGTTATTAATTCTTGAAAGGAAAATTTTTGTTACATGGTATTTCTTAGAAGTATGAGTTAGGCATCGTCAAAAGTTTTGTAAAAAATTTTCCAAAAACGAAAAATGAATAAATGTGTTTTATATACTGAATTAATTGTTGTCTATTCTTAAAAAATGTTTTTTACTTCTTGTAATTAAAATTGCGGGTATTTTGAAGTTTTGGGGTAGGTCCCATAAAATTTTTAAAAAATTTTTCCAAAAACAACGAATGTGTAACATGTGGTCTATTTAGCAGAATTTAAAATTGTTGTCATCATTCTTAAGCAATTCGTTGTTATTACATTTTTTTAAAGGACAATTAGTTGCATGGGTCTTCTTAGCAGTATTGAATTGTAGGTATACAACTAAAAAGTTTTTAATAAATATATCCAAAAAACGACAAAATGGTAACATGTGTTTCTATATAGCTGAATTGAACTGTTGTCATCATTCTTAAACAAATCGTAACTTTTAAATCTTGTAAGGACAATTAGATGAATGGTTACTTTTGAAGTATTGAAGTGTAAGCACACTCTCAAAAGTTTTGTAAAAATAAAATCCTAAAACGACAAGGGGAGTAACATGTTTCTATAAAAGCTGAATTGAACTGTTGTCATCTTCTTAAGCAAATGGTAGTTATTACATTCTTGTAAGGACAATTATTTTACATGCGTTTTTTTAAAGCAGTATTGTAGTGTATGTTTTACAACTCAAAAATTTGTATACTAAAATATCCCAAAAAACGACAAATGAGAACATGTATTCTATTATAGCTGAATTGAACTGTTTTCATCATTCTTAAGAAAATCGTAGTTATTAAAATCTTGTAATGAAAAATTTATTTACATGCGTATTTCTTAAAAGATATTGAAGTGTAGGCATACCACTCAAAAGCTTTATAATAAATATAACCCAAAAACGACAAATGAGATTAATGTGTACTATATAGCTGAATTGAACTGTTGTCATCATTCTTAAGCAAATCGTAGTTATTAAATTCTTGTAAGGACAATTAGTTACATGTGTTTTCTTAGAAGTATTGATTCGTAGGCATACAATCAAAAGTTTGTAAATAATATATCCTAAAACGACAAATGAGTAACATGTGTTCTATATAGCTGTATTGAATTTGTTGTCATCATTCTTAAGCAAATCGTAGGTATTACATTCTTGTAAGGGCAATTTGTACATGGTACTTCTTAGAAGTATTGAAGTGTAAGGCATACAGTCAAAAGTTTTGTAATAATATATCCCAAAAACGACAATGAGTAACATGTGTTCTATATAGCTGAATTGAACTGTTGTCATCATTCTTAAGACAAATCGTTGTTTTACATTCTTGTAAGGACAATTAGTTGCATGGGTTCTTCTTGCAGTATTGAATTGTAGGTATACAACTCAAAAGTTTTAAATAAATATATCCCAAAAAACGACAATGAGTAACATGTGTTTCTATATAGCTGAATTGAACTGTTGTCATCATTCTTAAACAAATCGTAACCATTACAATCTTGTAAGGACAATTAGATGCATGGTTACTTCTTAGAAGTATTGAAGTGTAAGCACACCTCTCAAAAGTTTTGTAATAAATACAATCCTAAAACGACAAGTGAGTAACATGTTTCTATATAGCTGAATTGAAACTGTTGTCATCATTCTTAAGCAAATGGTAGTTATTACATTCTTGTAAGGACAATTAGTTACATGCGTTACTTCTTAGCAGTATTGTAGTGTATGTATACAACTCAAAATTGTATATAAATATCCCAAAAACGACAAATGAGTAACATGTATTCTATATAGCTGAATTGAACTGTTTCATCATTCTTAAGCAAATCGTAGTTATTACAATCTTGTAATGGACAATATTACATGCGTATTCTTAGAGATATTGAATGTGTAGGATACACTCAAAAGTTTTTAATAAATATAACCCAAAAACGACAAATGAGTAAAATGTGTCTATATAGCTGAATTAAATTGTTGTCATCATTCTTAAGCAAATCGTAGTTATTACATTCTTGTAAGGACAATTTTTTACATGCGTTACTTTATAGAAGTTTTGGGGTAGGCATACCAGTCAAAAGTTTTGTAATAAATATACCAAAAACGACAATGGTAACATGTGTTCTATTAGCTGAATTGAACTGTTGTCATCATTCTTAAGCAAATCGTTGTTTTACATTCTTGTAAGGACAATTAGTTGCATGGGTTCTTCTTAGCAGTATTGAATTGTAGGTATACAACTCAAAAAGTTTTATAATAAATATATCCCAAAAACGACAAATGAGTAACATGTTTCTATATAGCTGAATTGAACTGTTGTCATCATTCTTAAACAAATCGTAACCATTACAATCTTGTAAGGACAATTAGATGCATGGTATTTTTAAGTATTGAAGTGTAAGCAACACTCTCAAAGTTTTGTAATAAATATAATCCTAAAACGACAAGTGAGTAACTGTGTTTACTATATAGCTGAATTAACTGTTGTCATCATTCTTAAGCAAATGTAGTTATTACATTCTTGTAAGGACAATTATTTACATGCGTACTTTATAGAAGTATTGAAGTGTAGGCATACACTCAAAAGTTTTAATAAATATACCCAAAAACGACAAATGAGTAACATGTGTTCTATTATAGCTGAATTGAACTGTTGTCATCATTCTTAAGCAAATCGTAGTTATTACAATCTTGTAAGGACAATTATTACATGCGTACTTCTTAGAGTATTGAAGTGTAGGTATACAACTCAAAAGTTTTATAATAAATATATCCAAAAAACGACAAATGAGTAACAGTTGTTCTATATAGCTGAATTGAACTTTGTCATCATTCTTAACAAATCGTAACATTACAATCTTGTAAGGACAATTAGTGCGTGGTTACTTTTAGAAGTATTGAAGTGTATGCACACCTCTCAAAAGTTTTGTAATAAATACAATCCAAAAACGACAATGAGTAACATGTGTTCTATATAGCTGAATTGAACTGTTGTCATAATTCTTAAGCTATTGGTAGTTATTACATTCTTGAAAGGACAATTAGTTACATGCGGTTCTTCTAAGCAGTATTGTATGTATGAATACAATTCAAAAGTTTTATATAAATATATCCCAAAAACGACAAATGAGTAACATGTATTCTATATTGCTGAATTGAACTGTTTCATCATTCTTAACAAATCGTAGTTATTACAATCTTGTAATGACAATATTCATGCGTATTTCTTAGAGATATTGAAGTGTAGCATACCACTCAAAAGCTTTATAATAAATATAACCCAAAAACGACAATGAGATTAATGTGTACTATATAGCTGAATTGAACTGTTGTCATATTCTTAAGCTATGGTAGTTATTACATTCTTGAAAGGACAATTAGTTACATGCGTTTTCTTAGCAGTATTGATATGTATGAATACAATTCAAAAGTTTTATATAAATATATCCCAAAAACGACAAATGAGTAACATGTATTCTATATGCTGAATTGAACTGTTTTCATCATTCTTAAGCAAATCGTAGTTATTACAATCTTGTAAGGACAAATATTTTCATGCGTATTTCTTAGAGATATTGAAGTGAGGCATAACATCAAAAGCTTTATAATAAATATAACCCAAAAACGACAAATGATTAATGTGTACTATATAGCTGAATTGAACTGTTGTCATCATTCTTAAGCAAATCGTAGTTTTAATTCTTGTAAGGACAATTAGTTACATGTGTATTTCTTAGAAGTGTTGATTCGTAGGCATACAATTCAAAAGTTTGTAAATAATATATCCTTAAAACGACAAATGAGTAACATGTTTCTATATAGCTGTATTGAACTGTTGTCATCATTCTTAAGCAAATCGTAGGTATTACATTCTTGTAAGGCAATTTGTTACATGCGTTACTTCTTTGAAGTATTGAAGTGAAGGCATACTTCAAAAGTTTTGTAATTAATATATCCCAAAAACGACAAATGAGTAACATGTGTTCTATATAGCTGAATTGAACTGTTGTCTTTAATTCTTAACAAATCGTTGTTTTTACATTCTTGTAAGGACAATTAGTTGCATGGGTTATTCTTGGCAGTATTGAATTGTAGGTATACAACTAAAAAGTTTTAAATAAATATATCCCAAAAACAACAAGTGAGTAACATGTTTTCTATATAGCTGAATTGAACTGTTGTCATCATTCTTAAACAAATCGTAACCATTACAATCTTGTAAGGACAATTAGATGCTTGGTTACTTCTTAGAAGTATTGAAGCGTAAGCACACCTCTCAAAAAGTTTTGTAATAAATACAATCCTAAAACGACAAGTGAGTAACATGCTTTCTATATAACTGAATTGAACTGTTGTCATCATTCTTAAGCAAATGGTAGTTATTACATTCTTGTAAGGACAATTAGTTACATGCGTTCTTCTAAGCAGTATTGTAGTGTATGTATACAACTCAAAAATTGTATACTAAATATATCCCAAAAACGACAAATGAGTAACATGTATTCTATATAGCTGAATTGAACTGTTTATCATCATTCTTAAGCAAATCGTAGGTATTACAATCTTGTAATGACAAATATTTACATGCGTACTTCTTAGAGATATTGAAGTGTAGGGATACACTCAAAAGTTTTATAATAAATATAACCAAAAACGACAAATGAGATACATGTGTACTATATAGCTGAATTAAATTGTTGTCATCATTCTTAAGCAAATCGTAGTTATTACATTCTTGTAAGGACAATTTTTTACATGCTTACTTTATAGAAGTTTTGGGGTAGGCATACCAGTCAAAAGTTTTGTAATAAATATATTGCAAAAACGACGAATGTGTAACATGTGGTCTATTAGCAGAATTAAACTGTTGTCATCATTCTTAAGCAAATCGTTGTTATTACATTCTTTTAAGGACAATTAGTTGCATGGTTCTTCTTAGCAGTATTGAAGTGTAGGTATACAACTCAAAAGTTTTATAATAAATATATCCAAAAAACGACAAATGAGTAACATGTGTTCTATATAGCTGAATTGAACTGTTGTCATCATTCTTAAACAAATCGTAATCATTACAATCTTGTAAGGACAATTAGATCATGGTTACTTCTTAGAAGTATTGAAGTGTAAGCACACCTCTCAAAAGTTTTGTAATAAATACAATCCTAAAACGACAAGTGAGTAACATGTGTTCTATATAGTGAATTGAACTGTTGTCATAATTCTTAAGCAAATGGTAGTTTTACATTCTTGTAAGGACAATTAGTACATGCGTTCTTCTAAGCAGTATTGTAGTGTATGAATACAATTAAAAGTTTTATACTAAATATATCCCAAAAACGACAAATGAGTACATGTATTCTATATAGCTGAATTGAACTGTTTTCATCATTCTTAAGCAAATCGTAGTTATTACAATCTTGTAAGACAAATATTTACATGCGTATTTCTTAGAGATATTGAAGTGTAGGCATACCACTCAAAAGTTTTATAAAAATATAACCCAAAAACGACAAATGAGATACATGTGTACTATATAGCTGAATTGAACTGTTTCATCATTCTTAAGCAATCGTAGTTATTAAATTCTTGTAAGGACAATTTGTTACATGCGTACTTCTTAGAAGTATTGAAGTGTAGGCATAACAGTCGAAAGTTTTGTAATAAATATATCCCAAAAACGACAAATGGTAACATGTGTTTATATAGCTGAATTGAACTGTTGTCATCATTCTTAAGCAAATGTAGTTATTACATTGTAAGACAATTTTACATGCTCTTTTAGAGTTGAGTGTGGATACAATCAAAAGTTTTAATAAATATATCCAAAAAGACAAGGGTCATGTGTCTATTAGCGAATTAACTGTGTCATCATTCTTAAGCAAATCGTTGTTTACATCTTTAGGACATATTCATGGTCTTCTTAGAGTATGAAGTGTAGGATACACTAAAGTTTTTAATAATTACCAAAAAGACAAATGAGTAACATGTGTTCTATATAGCTGAATTGAACTGTTGTCATATTCTTAACAATCGTATTATTACATCTGTAAGGACATTATCATGTACTTATAGAAGTTGGTAGCAACCTCAAAAGTTTTGTAATAATTATCAAAAACGACATGGTACATGTGTTCTATTAGCGAATTAACTGTTGCATATTCTTAAGCAAATGTAGTTTTACATTCTTGTAAGGACAATTAGTTCATGGTTCTTCTAGCAGTATTGAGTGTTGATACAATCAAGTTTTTATAAATATATCAAAAACGACAAATGAGTAAATGTTATTAGCTGAATTGAATGTTTCATCATTCTTAAGCAATCGTATTATTCAATCTTGTAGACAATTTTCATGGTATTCTTAGAGTATTGAGTGTAGCAACCCTCAAAGTTTAATAAATATACCAAAACGAAAATGAGTAATGTGTTTATATAGCTGAATTAACTGTTGTCATATTCTTAAGCAAATGTAGTTATTAATTCTTGTAGACAATTTCATGGTACTTTAGAGTATTGGGTAGCATACTCAAAGTTTTGTAATAAATATATCCAAAAACAAATGGTAACATGTTCTATATCTGAATTGAACTGTTTCATATTCTTAACAATCGTGTTATTACATCTTGTAAGACAATTATTCATGGTATTCTTGAGTATTGAATGTAGGATACACTCAAAGTTTATAATAAATATAACAAAAACACAAATGAGTACATGTGTCTATATAGCTGAATTGAATGTTGTCATCATTCTTAAGCAAATCGTAGTTATTATTCTTGTAAGGACATTAGTTACATGGTATTCTTAGAAGTATTGATTTAGGCATACATCAAAAGTTTGTAATAAATATATCCAAAACGACAAATGAGTAAATGTGTTTATATAGCTGAATTAATGTTGTCATCATTCTTAGCAAATCGTAGTTATTACATTCTTGTAAGGCAATTGTTACATGCGTCTTTTAGAATATTGGGTATAACATCAAAAGTTTTAATAATATATCCCAAAAACGACAAATGAGTAACATGTGTTCTATTAGCTGAATTAATGTTGTCATCATTCTTAAGCAAATCGTGTTTTACATTCTTTAAGGACAATTAGTTCATGGTTTTCTTGAGTATTGAATGTAGGATACACTCAAAAGTTTTTAATAAATAATCCAAAAACGACAAATGAGTAACATGTGTTTATATAGCTGAATTAACTGTTGTCATCATTCTTAAACAAATCGTAACATTACAATCTTGTAAGGACAATTAGTGCATGGTTACTTCTTAGAAGTATTGAAGCGTAAGCAACCTTCAAAAGTTTGTAATAATAAAATCCTAAAACGACAATGAGTAACATGTGTTCTATATAGCTGAATTGAACTGTTGTCATCATTCTTAAGCAATGTAGTTATTACATTCTTGTAAGGACAATTAGTTACATGCGTCTTCTGAAGTATTGAAGTGTAGGATACACTAAAAGTTTGTAATAAATAATCCAAAAATTACATCCTAAAACGACAAGTGAGTAACATGTGTTCTATATAGCTGAATTGAACTTTGTCATCATTCTTAAGCAAATGGTAGTTATTACATTCTTGTAAGGACAATTAGTTACATGCGTACTTCTTAGAAGTATTGAAGTGTAGGCATACCACTAAAAGTTTTGTAATAAATTCAACCCAAAAAGACAAATGAGTAACATGTGTTCTATATAGCTGAATTGAACTGTTGTCATCATTCTTAAGCAAATCGTAGTTATTACATTCTTGTAAGGACAATTATTTACATGCGTACTTTAAGAAGTATTGGGTAGGCATACATCAAAAGTTTTGTAATAAATATATCCAAAAAACGACAAATGAGTAACATGTGTTCTATATACTGAATTGAACTGTTGTCATATTCTTAAACAATTCGTTGTTTTTACATTCTTGTAAGGACAATTAGTTGCATGGTTATTCTTGCAGTAGAATTGTAGGTATACAACTAAAAAGTTTAAATAAATATATCCCAAAAACAACAAATGAGTAACATGTGTTCTATATAGCTGAATTGAACTGTTGTCATCATTCTTAAGCAAATGTAGATATTACATTCTTGTAAGGACAATTAGTTACATGCGTACTTCTTAGAAGTATTGAGTTAGCATACCAGTCAAAGTTTTGTAATAAATATATCCCAAAAACGACAAATGAGATAAATGTGATTTATATAGCTGAATTAAATTGTTGTCATCATTCTTAAGCAAATCGTAGTTATTACATTCTTGTAAGGACAATTATTTACATCGTACTTTATAGAGTATTGGGTAGGCATACCATCAAAAGTTTTGTAATAAATATATCCCAAAACACGAATGTGTAACATGTGTGTCTATTTAGCAGAATTAAACTGTTGTCAACATTCTTAAGCTAATCGTTGTTATTACATTCTTTAAGGACAATTAGTTGCATGTCTTAGCAGTATTGAGTGTAGGTATACAACTCAAAAGTTTTTATAAAAATATATCCAAAAAACGACAAATGAGTAACATGTGTTCTATATAGCTGAATTGAACTGTTGTCATCATTCTTAAGCAAATCGTAGTTATTACAATCTTGTAAGGACAATTAGATTACATGCGTTACTTCTTAGAAGTATTGAAGTGTAAGGCATACCACTCAAAAGTTTTTAATAAATATAATCCAAAAACGACAAATGAGTAACATGTGTTCTATATAGCTGAATTGAACTGTTGTCATCATTCTTAAGCAAATCGTAGTTATTACATTCTTGTAAGGACAATTAGTTACATGCGTACTTCTATAGAAGTATTGAGTGTAGGCATACCAGTCAAAAGTTTTGTAATAAATATATCCCAAAAACGACAAATGAGTAACATGTGTTCTATATAGCTGAATTGAACTGTTGTCATCATTCTTAAGCAAATCGTAGTTATTACATCTTGTAAGGACAATTATTTACATGCGTATTCTTAGAGTATTGAAGTGTAGGCATACCATCAAAAGTTTTGTAATAAATATATCCCAAAACGACGAATGAGTAACATGTGGTCTATTTAGCTGAATTAAACTGTTGTCACATTCTTAAGCAATCGTTGTTATTACATTCTTTAAGGACAATTTGTTGCATGGTTCTTCTTAGCAGTATTGAATTGTAGGTATACAACTCAAAAGTTTTTATATAAATATATCCAAAAAACGACAAATGAGTAACATGTGTTCTATATAGCTGAATTGAACTGTTGTCATCATTCTTAAACAAATCGTACATTTACATTCTTGTAAGGACAATTAGATGCATGGTACTTTTAGAAGTATTGAAGTGTAAGCACACCTCTCAAAAGTTTTGTAATAAATAATCCTAAAAACGACAATGAGTAACATGTGGTTGTCATCATTCATAAACAAATCGTAACCATTACAATCTTGAGAGGAACAATTCGAATGCATGTTAAACTTTTAGAAGTATTGAAGTGTAAGCAAACCTCTCATAACAAAAACAAATCGAGCAAAAACATCAATTTGTAATAAATACAATCCTAAAAACGACAAGTGAGTAACATGTGTTCTATATAGCTGAATTGAACTATTGTCATCATTCTTAAGCAAATGGTAGTTATTACATTCTTGTAAGGACAATTAGTTACATGCGTACTTCTTAGAAGTATTGAAGTGTAGGCATACCACTAAAAAGTTTTGTAATAAATTCAACCCAAAAATGACAAATGAGTAACATGTGTTCTATATAGTTGAATTGAACTGTTGTCATCATTCTTAAGCAAATCGTAGTTATTACATTCTTGTAAGGACAATTAGTTACATGCGTATTTCTTAGAAGTATTGATGTATAGGCATACCAGTCAAAAGTTTTGTAATAAATATTACCCAAAAACGACAAATGAGATAAATGTGATTTATATAGCTGAATTAAATTGTTGTCATCATTCTTAAGCAAATCGTAGTTATTACATTCTTGTAATTACAATGCGTACTTTATAGAAGTTTTGGGGTAGGCATACCAGTCAAAATTTTGTAATAAATATATCCCAAAAACGACGAATGTGTAACATGTGGTCTATTTAGCAGAATTAATATGTTGTCATCATTCTTAAGCAAAACGTTGTTATTACATTCTTTTAAGGACAATTAGTTGCATGGGATCTTCTTAGCAGTATTGAATTGTAGGTATACAACTCAAAAGTTTTATAATAAATATATCCAAAAAACGACAAATGAGTAACATGTGTTCTATATAGCTGAATTGAAACTGTTGTCATCATTCTTAAACAAATCGTAACCATTACAATCTTGTAAGGACAATTAGATGCATGGTTACTTCTTAGAAGTATTGAAGTGTAAGCACACCTCTCAAAAGTTTTGTAAAAAATACAATCCTAAAACGACAAGTGAGTAACATGCTTTCTATATAGCTGAATTGAACTGTTGTCATCTTTCTTAAGCAAATGGTAGTTATTACATTCTTGTAAGGACAATTAGTTACATGCGTTCTTCTAAGCAGTATTGTAGTGTATGTATACAACTCAAAAATTGTATACTAAATATATCCCAAAAACGACAAATGAGTAACATGTATTCTATATAGCTGAATTGAACTGTTTTCATCATTCTTAAGCAAATCGTAGTTATTACAATCTTGTAATGACAAATATTTACATGCGTATTTCTTAGAGATATTGAAGTGTAGGCATACCACTCAAAAGTTTTATAATAAATATAACCAAAAACGACAAATGAGATACTTGTTTACTATATAGCTGAATTAAATTATTGTCATCATTCTTAAGCAAATCGTAGTTATTACATTCTTGTAAGGACAATTATTTACATGCGTACTTTATAGAAGTATTGGGGTAGGCATACCAGTCAAAAGTTTTGTAATAAATATATCCCAAAAACGACGAATGTTAACATGTGGTCTATTTAGCAGAATTAAACTGTTGTCATCATTCTTAAGCAAATCGTTGTTATTACATTCTTTTAAGGACAATTAGTTGCATGGGTTCTTCTTAGCAGTATTGAATTGTAGGTATACAACTCAAAAGTTTTATAATAAATATATCCAAAAAACGACAAATGAGTAACATGTGTTCTATATAGCTGAATTGAACTGTTGTCATCATTCTTAAACAAATCGTAACCATTACAATCTTGTAAGGACAATTAGATGCTGGTTACTTCTTAGAAGTATTGAAGTGTATGCACACCTCTCAAAAGTTTTTATAAATTTTTTTTTTTTTTTTTTTTTTTTTTTTTTTTTTTTTTTTTTTTTTTTTTTTTTTTTTTTTTTTTTTTTTTTTTTTTTTTTTTTTTTTTTTTTTTTTTTTTTTTTTTTTTTTTTTTTTTTTTTTTTTTTTTTTTTTTTTTTTTTTTTTTTTTTTTTTTTTTTTTTTTTTTTTTTTTTTTTTTTTTTTTTTTTTTTTTTTTTTTTTTTTTTTTTTTTTTTTTTTTTTTTTTTTTTTTTTTTTTTTTTTTTTTTTTTTTTTTTTTTTTTTTTTTTTTTTTTTTTTTTTTTTTTTTTTTTTTTTTTTTTTTTTTTTTTTTTTTTTTTTTTTTTTTTTTTTTTTTTTTTTTTTTTTTTTTTTTTTTTTTTTTTTTTTTTTTTTTTTTTTTTTTTTTTTTTTTTTTTTTTTTTTTTTTTTTTTTTTTTTTTTTTTTTTTTTTTTTTTTTTTTTTTTTTTTTTTTTTTTTTTTTTTTTTTTTTTTTTTTTTTTTTTTTTTTTTTTTTTTTTTTTTTTTAAGAAGTTTTGGGGTAGGCATACAGTCAAAAGTTTTGTAATAAATATATCCCAAAAACGACGAATGTGTAACATGTGTCTATTAGCAGAATTAAATGTTGTCATCATTCTTAAGCAAATCGTTGTTATTACATTCTTTTAAGGACAATTAGTTGCATGGTTCTTCTTAGCAGTATTGAATTGTAGGTATACAACTCAAAAGTTTTATAATAAATATATCCAAAAACGACAATGAGTAACATGTGTTCTATATAGCTGAATTGAACTGTTGTCATCATTCTTAAACAAATCGTAACCATTACAATCTGTAAGGACAATTAGATGCATGGTTACTTCTTAGAAGTATTGAAGTGTAAGCACACTCTCAAAAGTTTTGTAATAAATACATCCTAAAACGACAAGTGAGTAACATGTTTCTATATACTGAATTGAACTGTTGTCATATTCTTAAGCAAATGGTAGTTATTACATTCTTGTAAGGACAATTAGTTACATGCGTTCTTCTAGCAGTATTGTAGTGTATGATACAACTCAAAATTGTATACTAAATTATCCAAAAACGACAAATGAGTAACATGTATTCTATATAGCTGAATTGAACTGTTGTTCATCATTCTTAAGCAAATCGTAGTTATTACAATCTTGTAATGACAAATTTTACATGCGATTCTTAGAGATATTGAAGTGTAGGCATACCACTCAAAAGTTTTATAATAAATATAACCCAAAAACGACAAATGAGATACTGTTACTATATAGCTGAATTAAATTGTTGTCATCATTCTTAAGCAAATCGTAGTTATTACATTCTTGTAAGGACAATTTTTACATGCGTACTTTATAGAAGTATTGGGTAGGCATACAGTCAAAAGTTTTGTAATAAAATATCCCAAAAACGACGAATGTAACATGTGGTCTATTAGCAGAATTAACTGTTGTCATCATTCTTAACAAATCGTTGTTTTACATTCTTTAAGGACAATTAGTTGCATGGGTTTTCTTAGCAGTATTGAATTGTAGGTATACAACTCAAAAGTTTATAATAAATATTCCAAAAACGACAAATGAGTAACATGTGTTTATATAGCTGAATTGAACTGTTGTCATCATTCTTAAACAAATGTAACATTACAATCTTGTAAGGACAATTAGATGCATGGTACTTCTTAGAAGTATTGAAGTGTAGCAACCTCAAAGTTTT